>PVJN01035572.1:0-22029 GCA_004026805.1 Lasiurus borealis | reverse complement strand
CACTCCTGTCATCGGTGCTGACTCATTCCATCTATTGCGTCCCTCTTACGTGGCTTTGTTCTCAGGCATGTCCGTTTGCGCAAACCCAGCTTTGGTCACAAGATAACGGGCTGTTTGAATAATGGGACTTGAGGTGGCATTACCGGAAATACGTTCAAGATGGGGGGTGATCATTTCACACTCCTCTGTGGACACATCTTCCTGCTTGCTCCTGCTTCATCCTGCCCGCCCGCCACTTCCCCCTACCCACTCCGCCCCCCGCCCCAGGGAAGGATCTGAGCAGACAGGGAGAAGGAAGGGCCATGAGGGAGAGAAGCCAGAGGCCCAGGAGAGGGCGATGTTTGGAGGCTCTGGGTAGCATCTTCTTAGAGGCAGGACTTACGGGGCAGATCCAGTGTTACATAGAATCCCACAGGGACAGAGTGGTTCCCTCTGCTCATCCTCTGAGTCCAGGAAAAGCCTCTCTGGCTGGCAGGCTGCTAACATGGCAGAGGCAGTCTTGGGCTGGGAGCCTGTGGCAGGCAGTGACATCCAGGCAGAACTTAATAATTTCGTTTTCACAGCAATGACTCTTCCCTGACTATTTATGGCAGTTATTACTGACTTTCCCTTTATGGTAGTGTCATAAAGTATTTTTCTTTTTAAATGCACTGTTTTAAGCAGGAACGCTTAGTTGATTTAAAGAAAAGTGTTAATAGAAGATGTGGAATATAGACATGGCAAAAAAAAAAAAAATCCTAAGGGAGGTTATGCAGATGTGTGAATTTGGGGAGCACCAAAATAGGAAAAAAGATGGTGGCTTAGTCTCTCTCTTTTTAAAAATATATTTTTATTGATTTCAGGGAGGAAGGGAGAGGGAAAGTGAGATAGAAACATCAATGATGAGAGAGAATAATTTATCGGCTGCCTCCTGCATGCCTCTTACTGGGTATCGATCCTCCAACCTGGACATGTGTCCTGACTGGTAATCGAACTGTGACCTCCTGGTCCATAGGTCGGTGCTCAACCACTGAGCCACACCAGCTGGGCTCAGCTTAGTCTAGGAGGAACTGTCTTAAGTTTTCCAAGGACAGAGTAGGGTGTGCCTCCCTGACACAGGGGATGTGCAGACGGCCTGGGCAGCCTCTTCAGGGCTCTGGGGGAGGGGAGGCAGGTGTGAGATGTCCGTGACAGGCCGTGACTTTCTGCCTCTCGTTTGTCCTGGTCCAGGCTTTCCTCCGCTTCCGGCCGCAGCAGTATGACCTGGACATGCCCGCGGGGCCCGTGGGGCAATATTGCAACCTGGCAAGAGACCTTCAGCTCCAGGCCTTCGCTGAGTTTGTGAGTGGAATTTCTCCCTTCCTCTTTCTCTTTTGGGCAGGCGACAGCACCTATCAGGATAATATTTAGATGCCAGGTCCTTCACACATTGTCACATCCATAACTACGCTGGGTAGTCAGCGAGGCAGAGATTATTTTTAGTGTGTTTTACGGATAAAAATAGCCCCAGCTAATGTTTACTGAGCCTCCCTGTCTGCCAGGCACTGAGCTGAGCCCTTCGAATTCTTCACCTCATTTAATCCTCACAACACTGTTTACGGGCTTAGGGGTAGATGCTATGAATAGCCCATTCTGCAAATGACAACGGAGGCCCAGAGCGGGTGGCCACCCACGTTATTCTGACGGTCGGTGACAAGCTTGGATCTGAGCCTCAAGGTCTATGCTTTTGACCACCATTCTACACAAAATCTTTTCCAATATCCAAGTACAGTAACAATATTGAGAAGCGACATATTAGCCTTAGCTGGTTTGGCTCAGTGGATAGAGCATCAGCCTGTGGACTGAAAGGTCTCAGGTTCAGTTCCAATCAAGGGCACATGCCTGGGTTTCAGGCTTGATCCCTAGTAAGGGGTGTGCAGGAGGCAGCCAATCAATGATTCTCTCTCATCATTGATGTTTCTCTCTCCCTCTCTCCCCGAAATCAATAAAAAAAAATATTTTTTAAGAAAATAAGTGACATATTAAATACCTATTCTGGCCAAAACCGGTTTGGCTCAGTGGATAGAGCGTAGGCCTGCGGACTGAAAGGTCCCGGGTTCGATTCCAGTCAAGGGCACATACCTTGGTTGCGGGCACATCCCCAGTGGGGGGCGTGCAGGAGGCAGCTGATCGATGTTTCTCTCTCATCGATATTTCTAACTCTATCTCTCTCCCTTCCTCTCTGTAAAAAGTCAATAAAATACATTTAAATAAATAAATAAATACCTATTCTGTTCCAGGCACGCTGCTAACCTCATTACTGGCACTGCCCCTATTTTTCAGATGGGTACATTGAAACCCAGAGAGGTTAGATAGTGTGCTAGAGGCCACAGTTAGTCAGTGGGGGTAGGGCTGGAGCCCAGGCCTGCCTACCTTCAAAGCTCCCTTTTCCCTGTGCCCACCCCGCGGCCACCTCTTCCCTGGACTCCCAAGCTCCTCTCCCCAACAGAAGCAGCGGCTGGAAGACCTGGTGGGGCAGCCGCTGGGCAGCCTGGCCAAAGCACTGGCCGGTCCTCAGAACCTGATCAAGAAACGCCTGGACAAACTACTGGACTTTGAGCGGCTGGAGGAGAAGCTGCTGGAGGAGGGCAGCGTGACCTACGAGGAGGAGGAGGCCCGGCACACGTACCAGGCGCTCAATTCCCTGCTGGTGGCCGAGCTTCCGCAGTTTAACCAGCTGGCCGTGCAGTGGCTGGGCCGGATCCTGGGCACATTCATGGCTCTCCAGAGGGACCTTGCGAAGCAAGTGTTGCAGAGGGCAGAGAGCAGCTTGGCCCAGGTAAGGCCTCCGGGATGGGGCACCTCTGGGGAAGAGCCAGGCCAGGCCATGCAGCCCCATCAGCCGTCTTTTGCAGGAGCCAGGAGGGAGGTGGGGCTTCCAAACAGGCCATCAGGGGCTGCGGAGGAGGCTGTGGGGACCTTCTGGATCTCTTTCCTGCCTGTTCTCCTTCCATTGGTAGAGTCAGATCATAAAAGCAAGGATGGAGCAGGAACTCCGGCCACTTCCAGGCTCTGGAACTCAGAAGCCGAGGCTGTGCTGGGAGCCCAGCTCTTTACGGAGCCTGCCTCCTGGGGTGATGGATAAGCTTTTTCTCCTCTTCGAGGGGGGCTGGGACTACAGGCTTTTCTTCATTTGGGCCTCACAGCTTTTGTATAGAGTTCTCTCTCAGATACTCTTTCTGAATTCAATTAGGCCTGAACCAAATGCAAGAAGAAGCACTTATCTTTCTAAAGGCAGAGGGAAAACCTGATTAGAGAGTGTTTTCATGCTCCTCCCGCCCTCTAGGGTTCTCTCCAGACCCCTTGTGTTTAGCCTAGGATGTGCTGGTCTGGGGAGTGTTACAGATGCCAGTAGGAGAGGGGACATCTTTTTTTTTTTTTAATTAAATCTTTATTATTCAGATTATTACATTTGTTTCTCTTTTTCCCCCTCCATAGCTCCCCTCCACCCAGCTCCCACCCTTCCCTCTACCCTTACCTCCGCCCTGTTGACCTCATCCATAGGTGTATGGTTTTTGTCCAGTTTCTCCTTGTACACCCCTCACCCCTTTCCCCCTGAGAATGATCAGTCCACTCCCTTTCTGTGCTCCTGATTCTATTACAGTGGTACCTTGAGATATGAGTTTAACTCATTCCGTAACCTTGAGGCGTGGGAAACTGGTGGGTCGTGCAGCCGGCTGATTCCTCTCGATTACTTGTAACTCAACTGTTGCTCTTATTTCAAAGCAAAAATCGCTCGCTCGACGGCTCATATCTCAAAAATCTCATATGTTAGGGCACTCGTATTCGAGGTAACACTGTCTATTCATCAGTTTATTCTGTTGATCAAATTTTTAATTCACTTAATTTTTAGATTCACTTGTTGATGTGTATTTGTTATTCATTGTTTTTGTCTTTTACCTTTTTCTTCTTCCTCTTCTTAAAGAGTACCTTTCAGCATTTCATATAATACTGGTTTGGAGTTGATGAACTCCTTTAGCTTTTTCTTCTCTGTGAAGCTCTTTATTTGCCCTTCAATTCTGAATGATAGCTTTGCTGGATAGAATATTCATGATTCTTGCTATTCATCACGTTGAATATTTCTTGCCACTCCCTTCTGGCCTGTATCATTTCTGTTGAGAAATCAGCTGACAGTCTTATGGGTGTTCCCTTGTAGGTAATGAAATGTTTTTCTCTTGCTGCTTTTAATATTCTCCCTTTGTCTTCTGCTCTTGGTATTTTAATTATGTTGTGTTTTGGTGTAGTCCTCTTTGGATTCCTTTTATATGGGGTTCTGTGTGCTTCCTGGACTTGTAAGTCTATTTCTTTTACCAGATGTGGGAAGTTTTCAGTAATTATTTCTTAAAATAGGTTTTCAGTATCCTGCTCTCTCTCTTCTTCTGGCACCCCCATAATTCTGATGTTGGTACGCTTGAAGCTGTCCCAGAGGCTCCTTACATTATCTTCACATTTTTTGATTCTTTTCTCTTCTTGCTTTTCCAGTTGAGTGTTTTCTTCTTCTTTATATTTCAAATTTTTGACTTGATTCTTGCCTTTCTCTAGTCTGCTGTTAGGACTCTGTATAATATTTTTTATTTCAGTCAGTGTATGTTTAATTTCTAGTTGGTCCTTTTCCATCTCTAGTTGGACCTTTTTCATCTCTAGTTGGTCCTTTTCCATCTCTAGTTGGATCTTTTCCATTCCTAGTTTGTTCTTTTTCATCTCCTCTTGGGTCTCGCTAACTTTATCCAACTTTTCTAGGATATTCTTGAAAAATCTTATAAGCGTGGTTTTGAACTCTATATCCAGATGTTTGTTTTCCTCCATTTCTTTTGTTTGTGATCCCTTTCATTGTCTCGGCATTTTCTGTGTTGGATTCAGCCTTATGATACAAAACTGCAAAAGCCTCTCTGTTGAGCTTGGGATGGGTGGAGTCTCAGGGCTTATGGACTGCCTTGTCTTCCAGTTGCCCCCCCACCCCCTCCAATGGCCCCTGAGTCTCACGTGACTGGGTAATCGCTGGAGGGGTCCCTTGTGCACTCTCGCAGTGCCTCTAGGCTGCTGCCCCTTAGGCTCCCTTGTGCTCTGGGACCATATGAGTCTGGGTCCCCAGGGTTTTGCCCGAAAGCAGGGTTTAGTGGAGTTAGAGGTGGCACAGTTGGGAGGGTCTGTCTCCCGCCCACTCGTGAAAGCCAGTGGCACAATCAGCAGTCGGTCCTCTGCGCTCAGTGTCGTTCACGCCACCAAACTTCTGATCTTTTGCAACTCCCCTAAATTTCTGTGCACTTCTCCTTTTTCACAGTCCAAACTCCCCCCGTATGAGTTTCGGCTGGATCTGGGGTTTAGTGTCGTAGGATAAGGGGTTCAATGCTGTTGAGAGTCTCCTTTTCCCTCCCACCAGAGAAAGCCAGCCAGGTTCTCTGGCACCCGCTCTCTTTACGCGCGCGTCTCCCTACCTCAGCTTTTTGCAGCTCCTCTGGGTCTCTGTGAGCCACTCTCTTTCATTCTAGTTGTAGAATTTCCACTCAGCCAGCTTTCCTGTGGTTCTGGATGATGTCCGTTCTGTCTTTTAATTGTAGTTTTGAAATTGTTGTGCGAGGCAGCAGTGTAGGTGTTTACCTATGCTGCCATCTTGGATTCTCTCGAGAGGGCACATCTTGGAGGATCCTGTGACGTAGAATGTTCGGGCCTGTCAGTGATTGATGGACTCATCCTCGGAGCCTGGGAAAGACCTGCATGGTAGAACCTCCGTCTGTCTGCATCCTGGGGACAGAGGAAACAAAGAAGGCGCGTTTCCGTTAGCTGTGGGGTCTCACTCACGCCCAGGTTATCTGATCAGAGTGCAAGAGATGCCTAACAGGGCCGAAGTCTCTGGACAGAGCGTTATTCAGAACTCCTCGGGTTCCAGACCAGGCCAGGCACAAAGAAGAATGTATTGTCTTGCATAACTGGGAGAGCATGAGGGGATGGAGCAGGGCTTAACTTCACTCACCCCTGGCTCTGTTTCCCTGTCTGGATTGGCTCTGTTCTCAGGCAGGCTTTTCTCTGTGTGGTGGGAGAGATGGCTCCTAACAGCTCCCAGCTCTTACCTTCCCATCTCAGAATCCAAAGGAAGAACGACCCTCTCCCTCCCAGCCTTCACGGCCTGAGTCTGATGGGAAGACTCCGATTGGCCCCATTTGGATCCATTGTCCGATCCTTGGACCAGTCATGGGGCCTGAGAGAAGGGGTGTCATGACTGCCACTTTTGTGGCTAGAGCACCAGGATAGGCAGTTCTACAGGACCCCATAGAAGGACACCTCCTCCAAGAAAGTTGGGGCACTAGGCAGACAAAAACGATGGCTGACCAGGACACAAAGGCCCATCTAAACACACCTGGTTTACTGTGGGCTGACAGTGTCTGTCCCTTCCCAGCTGCCCCACCACCACCTCTCGGAGCCGGCCTTCAGGAAGCTGGTGGAGGATGCCCTGGGCCAGTCCGGTCAGCAGCTTCGCTCCTTTCAAGAGAACTTCGAGAAAGCGCTGGCACCTCCCACTGTCCAAGTAAGTGACCCTCCTTGACTCTCCTGTAATGGGGTGAGGCTCAGTCCCCTATTTCCTCCCCGTTTTGTAGCTTCAATGTGTCCTGTTACCCAGGGGCACATTCTCCTTTTCCCTCTCTCCTTTCACTCTCAGAGCTGAGGGTGGGGTGGGTGGGATTCACATTCCCATCCACACATGCTCTTCATGGCCAATAAGCATCACAGAACAGAACCCATGGGTCAAGAATAAGAAAGCCCAAACATTTTAGTCTTAAGTGAGATCAGGCATAATAATGAGCAAGTGGCATTTAACATCCAAAAACCTGGAACTTCTTCAAAATTTTCAAATAAATTTACCGTCTCCTTAACACCTTCTCACTGAACCTGCTTCAAACACCAGCATTCAGAATGAGTAAAACGTTTAAATAAGAAGTCATTTAAGTCCTGGCCAGTGTAGCTCAGTTGGAGCATCGTCCTGTATACTGAAGGGTCAGGGGTTCGATTCCCGGTCAGAGCATATACCCAAGTTGCAGGTTCAACCTTTGTCAGGGTGCATGCTGGAGGCAACCAATCCAGGTTTGCCTCTCTCTCTCTTTCTCCTTCTCCCTTCCTCTCTCTCTAAAATTAATAAAAATATTCTCAGGCAAGGATTAAAAAAAAAGAAAAATTTCCAAAAATAATTAAGATATTTAAATTTTCTTTTCACTATGGAATTTCTTAAAAATTAAATTATAGTTGCTCTAGCCAGGTTTGCTTAGTGGGTAGAGCATCGGCTGCAAACTGAAAGATCTCAGATCTAATTCTGGTCAAGGGCACATACCTCGGTTGCAGGCTCAATCCCCAGCTTCAGTTGGGGTATGTGCAGGAGGCAACCAATTGATGTGTCTATTTCACATCAATGTTTCTCTCTCTGTCTCTCCCGATCCCTTCCTCTATCCTTTGTGAGGATTAAAAACAAATGAAAGAATTGTTGACATATAATATTATATTAGTTTTAGGTGTATTCAAAATCTATATACCTTAAGATATAATCACCATGGTAAAACCATCTGTCACAGTACAAAGTTATTATGATATTATTGAGAATATTCTCTATTTTGTACATTATATCCTGTGACTTATTTTAAATAAAGTTTGTATGCTCCATAATGGCTTACAAAACTTTGAATGGGCCAAAACCGGTTTGGCTCAGTGGATAGAGCGTAGGCCTTCGGACTGAAAGGTCCCAGGTTCGATTCCAGTCAAGGGCATGTATATTGGTTGCGGGTGCATTCCCAGTAGGGGGCGTGCAGGAGGCGGCTGATCGATGTCTCTCTCTCATCGATGTTTCTAACTTTTTCTATCTCTATCCCTTCCTCTTTGTGAAAAATCAATAAAATATATTAAAAAACAAACAAACAAACTTTGGATGACCAAGTGCTGTTTTTGGTAAGGTATGTTTCTCTAAAATATGAGGAAAGGGTATCTTTCATTCAGTCCACTTGACTATACACATGTAGTGTATGTTTTAAAAGTCACTGACGTAGCTGAAGGGATACGGGCTCTCAGGGTTTCAGAAAACAGAAACTGTGTATTCAATCACATGTGAGATGTGAAGAGGAGAGTCAGGAGACAGCCCCAAGGTTCCCCAGGAGGAAGAGGGGCCCAGAGACACAGAGAGATGAGGAAAGGAGCCCAGCAGCGCTGGCAGATGCTGGCACTTTCATACCTGTCCACGGGGCAGAGACCGTCAAAGATCATCGGAGATGCATGTCTACTCTGAAGGGTTGGGGCTGATACTCCTTGGACCACAGCTGTCCCACTGCCCCCGACACTGAGGCTGCCCCAGCAGAAGTCTCTTGTGGGGTGACATGGGCCCTGCAACTCGGGGAGAGGAAGTGTGCAGAAAAGGAAGAACAGAGCAGCCCTCAATTGAGTCACAGGAACCTCCCTTCTCTATCTACTTAAAACAAAATGACAAGTGTGTTTTTTTTTTTTGTTGTTGTTGTTTTTTACTGGAAAAGCAATCTATACTGATTGCACAAAAAAGGGAAGACTTGGAAGAACAAAAGGAAAAAACAAATGAGAACATAATACCAGTGCGTGTTGAAACGAAAACTGGCTCTCTCTCTCTCTCTCTCTCTCACACACACACACACACACACACTCTCTCCTATAAATTCCTGCCTTATTTGGCTAAGAGAACAGAATACACAGAACTGTGCCCATCCAGGGACGGCTGCTGTTCTCTACACAGGTAGGCACTGCCAGACTTGAGAAAGAAGGCAAATGTTTGCTACACCACTGGCTTTTACACTCATGTTAACACCCCCAGTCTGAAATAAGCGGCCCCCTCTCTACACTTCCACTTTAGGGCCTGTTTGAAACATTGAGTTCTCCTGGTTCTTGATCCAGACTCGGGGAACCCATTGGAGTATGGGTAATGGCAGAATCTGTGGCCAAATGTCCCTGAGGGCATCTCTGTCTATTTCCTTATAACCAGCACTCCCTACCCAGAAATAACTAACCATAGAAACATGGTGAATATGAATACATTTATATGTAAAGTAAGAGAAAGAGAATATATTGGAAATCTATTTTCAACATTTTTAGTTTCTTCTTTGAAACTAAAAAAAGAGGACAGTCACCCCTGGGTCCTCTCTTGTTGATACTTTTGCTAGAAGCAGAGAATGGAAAAACAAAGGTCCTGCCAGGAGATTTTGGGATGAGCTGAATCATTCTGCCAGCTAGGTGGCAGTTCACTCACTCCTGTGTTTCTGTTACACCATTCACATTCCTGTCTGGGCGCCAATTAATTTTGGTGTTCTTGTTCCAGCATCTAGAAGGGTTCAGGAATCTGGAGAAGGCACTGTGTGTAAAGTAATCAAGAGCCCAGATATGAAACACAATTTTGGAAGGCATTTGAGGGACCAGAGCAGCTTGGCTAAAGAAACCAAGTTCTCCTATCTCCCTTGACCCCTTGCTTTTTATTAACACAAATTGTCTGAAAGCAAGGTAAATATGCATATCAAAGGCCAGGGTTTGGTATACGAATCCATTGTCAGATTGGAAGAACTGTGTCAGAAACCAAAACATTGTTCTCACTAAATGGATGTAAACAGGAGGCTAGAAGGCTGGTCAACCTTGAAGCTCTGAAAGGTCAAAACCAGCCACTCCCTATCTAACTGAGACAATGAACTTCCCCATCAAATAATCATGTCAATCCTGACTGATAAGATAATCTACTTGTTACTGGAATTGCCTGCTTCAGGGCAAAGGGTGTATCCCAAACCTAAATAAAAGGGATGGCAAGGCCAAAGGAAGATGGCAGTCCTTTCCACTAGAGGAAGGCTCCCGCCTGGCCCCCCAATATCGCCAAATTAATGTTTTCTAGTCTGTCATTTCGTTTGCGTGCGGCCTCCTTCAGAACCCGAACCCTGACCCGGGAACCCTGAACCACGTGGGAAGTGGAAAGAGGTTCCCACAGAACTGCCTATGGCTGTTCAGGTATTTGGCCAATAGGAGGCAATAACATGTAGATTGAAATGCCCTCAGCTGTCTGGCAGCAAGCAATCATTTATGCATCCTTTTCAGGTTTTGGGAAATGCCCTTAGCCATTTCCAACAGGCAATAACATATGTGATTCAGCTCTTGCTGAGTCCCCAACTTCCATCCACCTTTTGATGAAACTCTTGCATTTATGACATGCTGGAATTAGCTTCTGGCACTTACCATGCCCAGTAAATACTTGTAGGTGCCCAATGAATACTTGTGGACTGAAAACTCATGGGGTAAAAGGTAGCATTCCCTCCCTCCCCATGTGTGGGAGGTCTCCCTGTGTCTACCGTGTGCTGGCTGAGATGCCCAATGAGTAAGATCTGGTGCCACATGAAGCTCACCATCTAATGGGTTGAAAGACCCATACCAGGCACCTCTCTGAGGGTCAACTTAGCCTGGTGCAAGGGTCAGAATTTAGAGCACCTAAATTGGAGCTTTGTGCCTGAGCAATTTCAGAACCTGAAAGTAGAACTTGGAAAACTCCAGAAGGTTACACTTGGGAGGGATTTTAGTTTTTGTTAATCCTCACCTGAGGATATTTTTCCATTGATTTTTAAGGAGACTGGAAGAGAGAGGGAAGAACAGAGAGAAACATCGATGCGAGAGAAACCCAACGATTGGTTGCCCCCTGCACACATCCTGACCAGGGTGTGAGCTGAGGGGGAGCCTGCAACCAAGGCATGTGTCCTTGACCAGAATCGAACCCAGGACTCTTTGGTCCTCAGGCTGATGCTCTACCCACTGAGCCAAACAGATTTTAGAGGTTTAATGAGGTGAGATTCCCTTGGATACTAATTGCATGTGTTTCTTATCTGATCTACTGCCTATTGGACAGATATTGGCCCCAACTTTGACACGCTAACTCAAGCACTGCCTTTATCCCTCCTCTCCCCAGCCACTCCTTCCAGGGGCTGAACGTCAGGTGCAGGCTCTCCTGACCAAGTATGGCCCAGGAAAGCTGTACCAGGTGACAAGCAACACCAGCGGGTCTAGGACTCTGGACCTGTCATTGCCTCGGGGCCAAATCGTGGCCCTCCTTCAAAACAAGGACACCAAAGGCAACAGCGGCCGCTGGCTGGTGGACACCGGGGGTATGTGGGACTTTGTGGGCCCTTCCCCATCCCTCTGGGAAAACCACCAACAGGACCAGTGGGAGGTGCCCTGAGAGGTCACAGTCTGGCCATGCAAATCCAAGGTGGGAATTAAGCCCAGGTAAAAATGCAGGGTTTGGAGCATAGCCAGGTCAGGGTGGTGGTGCAGGAAAGGTCAAAAAGTGGAGTTCAGTCTTTCAGCGCCACATCTGTTATCCAGCACCCAGTGTGCTGGGTGCTGTGCAAGGGAGACAAGGACGCTGCCTTGGGAACGTCACAGACCAGGGCAGTGGACAGGACTTCAGCATCACCCTGTGAGGCAGAGAAAGGGGGGCTTGGATCCTGCTACGTGGACAGGCGTCTGATGTCCAGAATGAGGGGGTGTTTCCTGTGCACTGGCAACATCCTTGGGGTGTGGTGCCCAGGTCTGGGTGCCCCAGTGTAGCCGGGCAGGAGGTAAGGGGCATCATGAACCCCAGGAAGAGATGGACCAGCAGAGCATCTTCCAAAGAATATGTGACCCAGAGGCTGGGGTTACACAGGATGATGGGAGAAGGTCTATGGACAGTTTCTCTCCCCTCTCCCCCCATCAGACAGTTCATTACCATTGCTACTTAAGGATATTAATTTTATTGGAAAAAATAACTAGTATATAAACCCATGATTTTATTTATTATTGTAGAGTACAAGACCAGATTTTAAAAAGTGAGTCTATGAAAACATTAAGAAAAGATGATAAATCCAGCAGCGATGGTGGAAGAACAGTCTTATGACTCAAGCTGAAAATGACTAAGTGGGGATTAAAGCAAGGCTCCTGGTGGGGAGGTGGGGGTGGGGAGAGGACTGAGTGTGGACCCCAGTCCCACCACTTAACTAGCTGCATAAAGCCGGGGGAGTGTCGGAGCCTCCCCCAGCCCGGCAGGCTCAGCAGGAAGAGGGGGAGTTGGTGTGAAGACGAGATGATCAGTGCGGGCTCTGGCACCCAGGTTGGCCGTTCCTAATGACAGCAGCCAGGACAGCACTGGAGTAGTTCCACGTGGGAAGGAGCTGAGCCCTTGGAGAAGGAAAAGGCAGGTTCTGCCTCGGAAAGGCTGTCGCTGTCTCAGGGGAAAGGGACCAGTGGGGCAGTTTTCATCCCAGACCGAGAAGAGCTAGTTCTCTGTCGGAGCGTTCAGAACCGAGTGGGCCGCCTCAGGAGGGAGTGAGCTGCCTGTCACGGGGTGTGTGCAAGCAGAAGGTAGAGACAGCGAGTGCTGGGGGGTGGGCCTGAGTGGTTCCTCATGTCGTTTCAGTGCTGAGAAGCTGTGTTGAAGGCATTGACATCCAGGCCTGGCAGTGATCTCCTCTCTCACTCCAAGGGGTGGAGAAGGTGGCCTATAGCCGGTTAACGTTTGCTGTGCCCACAGGACACCGAGGGTACGTGCCAGCTGGGAAACTGGAGCCGTACCAGATCGTCCCCCGGGAGGGGAAGCTCAAGGGGCAGGCTGGACCTCGCGAGGACTCCCGGCATCTAACCCCGGAGCCCACCCCAGCCCTCGTTGCCTCTGTCCCAGCAGGGACCCAGGTGAGTTTGGGAGTGGAGGGGGGCTTGTCTGGAGTGGGGGTCTGATTTTTCTCCTTCTGGAGGGGCCACTACCAATGAGACTGGGGTCTTGATTGCTGGCCACACCAGTGTCCTGGCCAGGGGTGGGGCCTAGAGAAAGGAAGGGCCAGGACATGCTCCCACATGTGGTCGGACACAGAAAGCCGTGCGTTGTATGATTGCATGTATATGCAATGTTCAGAGACAGAAAGGTCAGTGGTTGGCAGGGGCTGAGGGAGGGAGGGGAAGTGATCACGAAGGGTGTGGGGTGTCTTTTTGGGGTGATGAGGATGTTCTGGAATTTGACAGTAGTGATGGTTGCACAGCCATGTGAGCACATTACAAACCACCGGTGTGATTTTGGATAAATTCCTTAACTTCTCGGAGTCTCAGTTTCCATATTTGAAAAATGGGGCAAATGGGGTCACAGAACTGTGACCACCAAAACCAGGCCAAGAGCTAGGACAGAGCCTGCCACATTGGGGGTGTTCGCAGCGGGAGCAGCAGACAGAACGACCAAGGACGTGCTTGGGAGGCGATGCCTGCCCAGCAGTGGGGACTGGTTGGCTGGGAGGGAGCCACAGCCCTCCTGGGTGGGCTCTGTCTGTCTGCCCACCCTGACCATTGCCATGCCACTCCCCCATTTCAGGTGGCAATGTACCCCTTTGTGGCCAGAAACAGCTATGAAGTGAGTCTGCAAGCAGGCCAGCCAGTGACGGTCCTGCAGGCCCACGACAAGAAGGGGAACCCGGAATGGAGCCTCGTGGAAGTGGACGGACGGAGGGGATATGTGCCTTCCAGCTTCCTGGCCAGGGCCCCGAGTCCCGCTCCCTGGGGCTGGAGTCTGCCCCCGTAGCTGCCCTCCTGGGAACCCACGTTGCCAAGGGATGAGGAGGATTGGAGGCTGTGATTCCCGGAGGGAAGAGCGGGAAGAGAAGCCAGGGTGGAGGGGAGAGGCCAGCATGAGGCGAAGGCACCCGTAAGGCAGCCAGAAGAGTTGGGCGCTGCCCTTGCGCAATGCCCAGTGTGGGCGGGCCCGGGCGGCTCCAGCCAGGACCGCTTAGCTGTCTTCCCAAGAGGTGGCTACAGCCTGGCGGCACCGCATGGGGGAGGGCGGGTCAAGTTGATCAGGATTTGCCGTAGTTAATGGTCAGTCCTACCGGAGCCCCCTCTGGGCCTGCCCCTGGAGAGAGCCAGCCAGGGGAATGGCACCCATGTGTTTGTGGGTGTAGGGAGGGGCGCTGGAAAAGCCCAGGGTGGCTGGCCTGGCGGTTTACGTCCTACGTGTGGTACCGGGAGGCACGGCAGCCGACCGGTGGGTCCTCTTTCTCTCTCCATGCTGCGAGTGAGGTGTCTTGGGCAGTGAACCCCTGAAAGCCCTCTCTCATTGGGAAGCAGGTTCTTGCTGGGACAGCGGAGAGGTTCCCAGGACAGTCTTGCCCAGGCCTGGGAGTGGGCGTGGCCTAGTTACGGTTCTGCAATGTGTGTAGGTACATTCGAGCTCGTTCCAGGGAAGAGATTGGGAGGGCGTGTCAGGTGGGGTGGGCGAGGCTGTTGCCAAGCAGTTGCACGCACTGCTGCTGTGTTCTCGGAACAGGGGACAAAGGGACCTGTCAATCCCTAAGGAAACCGAAGCAGGTGCTTACAGGCCCGGTGGGTGGGGAGGGTAGGCCGTGGCTTGGTTTCCTGTCTCTGGAAGCGGGGGAACCCCGGTGGCTTCAGGAGGCCACGGAAGGCCTGGGGCAACAGTGGACCGATGCCGGGTGACTGTAGGACCTTCCCCTTGGGACACAACCTCAGGTTTCCCACCCATAAAGCCCTAACGCACAGGACTGCAGTGAGATTGGCATGAGGCGACGGGCGTGGAAGCTCCTTGCAAATTGTGAAGCAAATGTGAGGTGCCATCGGTAGCAGGATGTGCCGGAAGTGGTCTCAGGTTGGCCCCCACATCAGCATTCATTCTGCTACTTCCCGTGCCCCCGCTCAGGCATTGCTAATCCACTCGGCATCCTCTCCCATAAACCCAGGCCCCTTCTCAATGTTGTCGTCCAGGAGCCAAACTCGTGAACTTGGTGAGACCGAATCTATTGTCATCGCTTCCTAGACCCTGGAAATGGAAGCCCCTCCACAAAGACTGACCCATGGGGGCCGTTTTGGATGCAGCTGCTGTGGAATCACCTCTGGGATGTCACAGTGGGCTAAGGTACATTGCCAGGATCACCGAGGAACCCAAGGGTGACCCGGCATGATCTTGAATACAAACGACAAAATTTGGGGCCGACCCAAGTTAGTCTGTCTGTAAAAACAGGTGGCAGTTGAGACTTATTTCCAAGAATATCTCCCTGTTGTTATCACTGCAGTGCCTGGATCGTAGAGGGCTTTTCAGATATATATCCTAGGACACGCCTGTGCCAGACAGTCTGCACCTCACCTCCTCTGGGCCCGTGAGAGTGTGAAGAATGCATAATGCAAGGGAAGCTGGTCCCCACAATTCCTTTCCCGGCTCCAGTTTACTTTATACGATGCTCTTGATTCATTTTCCGTTCTCTCTCCTGCTCAGATTTCCGATTCCAATAGGAAGCAGAGGGGAGCAGACAATAAAATAAACCCATCTGTGGTCCCACAGCACCCACCGAGCGCGTGCCCTGGGCTAGGACCCTCACTCGGGGTTTCTCAGAGGGGCTGCTCACTGCAGTCTCTGGGGCAGCTTTCCACGGGGCCACTGGAGATTCTGATGGAATTGGCCTGGGGAGTGGGCTGGGCCTCGGGACCTCAGGGCACTCTCCAGGTGCTCAGCGTGCAGCCAGGTTGGGAAGCTCTGCCCTAGGCGCGCAGTGGCGGACCAGAGAGTCCTGGGATCGGAAACGGCCACAAGCTGTGTGCCAGGACGTGCCCCTCTGTGCCTTGTGCCAGCTCAGCGGCTTTGAACAGGCAGCTTCAGAGGTGGTTTGAAACAGGACAGCCTGTTCTGTCAGGTCCCAGAATGTATATTTAATAAGTGCCCTTAAAAGAGACCTGAACAAAATTGGATGTTCTGGTAGGTACAAGAGAGAAAACGGAAAAAACACTTGGAACTAAATGGACCTCATGAAGGGAAAATAAAAATGTATCAGTAGCATATGGGTTACGGTTTCTCGTGGACCAGGGGATGAGATTGAAAGTCACTGAAGGGTGAGAAGATGGAGAATGGCCTGAATGTTCTCCAGGGGACTCTGCATAATGTGCTCCTTTCCCCCCAAAATGCCTAGGACCAATGCACTGTGTCTTGTTTATTTCACTGCTGAGCTTGCTAAGGTATGTGCCTAGGAATCGAACAATACTTCTCTCAGAGTGGAAGACCGATCATAGAGGTGTCCCTTGCTCCCTGCAGCGGAGTGACACCTCTGTGACCTTTTGGGCCTCAGCCCAGTTTTGGACATGAGGACAAGGTGACAATATCAAAGGGAGAATGAGTGGATTCTTGGTTAATGCGAGGAGCTCTAAGCTTGGGGAATAACTGATGTGAACCAGTGGGAATAAAGAACTTCAAAGGTAAAAATGCCTCTTGGATTTGTGTGTCTCTAACCATTGGACAGTCAGATTCCCCAGGGTGACATTTGTTCTCCGGGCACTTGCTACACCTAAAAACGGCACCTCATTCACTCGTGTGTTCACTTAAGGAGTGTCTACAGCACACCTCTGGTGCCTCCTGGAGTTGGCCTTAGCTGGTGGGGACACAGCAAGAAGTCAGACAGTTGGGGGCCCTGGCCTCCCAAAGCCCACAGGCTGGTGAGAGAAGCCAATCCACAGTCAGTTACATGCAGTGTGAGTGTCGGGGCAATCGTCGATGCCACCGGAGCCCGGGGCTGGGGAGGCCGGGGGAGGGTGGGAAGAGGGGAGAGTTGTCCAGCCCTGACTCAGACCTGGTAACTAAGGAAGGACTTCCTGAGAGAAGTGATATCCAAGCTGAGGCCTGGTGGGTAACGAGCGGGTTGAGTGAGGGTGGGAGGGAGGGCCTGTGCCAAGGCCCAGAGGTAAGAACTAGCACTGTTGGTCAGGAAACGGAAATGCTGTGGAGCGAGAATGTGGTGTGTGGAGGGGTGGTAGGTACAGTGAGAGCTGGTACAGCGAGGTGAGCATGGTAAGGAGCTTTGGCTTTCTGAGGACCTGGGGGTGGGGCACTAAAAGGTGTAAAGTAGCCGAAACCGGTTTGGCTCAGTGGATAGAGCCTCGGCCTGCGTACTGAAAGGTCCCAGGTTCGATTCTGGCTGGGGGCATGTACCTTGCTTGCGGGCACATCCCCAGGAGGGGGTGTTCAGGAGGCAGCTGATTGATTTCTCTCTCTCATCGATCTTTCTAACTATCCCTCTCCCTTCCTCTCTGTGGAAAAAAAAAAAATATATATATATATATATATATATATATATATATATATATATATATATATATGGTGTAAAGTAGAGCAGTGATGGGCCCAGGGATGCAGGTTAGGGTGCATCCTGGAAGCTCCCTGCGTGTGCACGAGCCTCAGGTAATAGATGTGCTGGAGCTATTGCTCCGATAAACATGCCTGAGGGGAGGGGAACACAGAATCTCTCATCCAGCTGGAGAAGCAAGACATATGAGCATCACACAGTGACCTGGCCCCACAGGGCAGGAGACAAGAAGGAGGTTTGAGGGGGCTGAGGGAGTCATGGAGGCGTCTTGGAAGATTTGGGGCAGGTGAGGGGCCGTGTGAGATAAGTAGGACTGGCGAAGGTGAAAGGGAAAAGAGAGGCCTTCTCAGGCCTGGGGAGGGAGTGTGGTGTGGAAGTGTCCAGAACTTTGCCTTAGAAAACCTGAGTTCAAGGCCTACCTGCCCACCGGCAGTAGCAAACACTCTTATCTGCATGTGAAGTTTGATAAGGTGCCCAGTCTCCCTGCCCTCCCCAGTCAGTTCCACAGCGCTCATGGGAGAGTTCTGCCTTATCTCCACGAGTCCTGGCTCCCTTCGCCAGGACCTAACTTCCGGCATAGAAGTCAGTGTCGGGCCTGTGGTGGCAGGGAAGAGACTAAATACTACGGACGAGGGTACAGTCAGAGCCGGTTTCCACTCCTGGCGACATCACAAGGAGCTAGGATCCCAAACAACCCACTCACTTGACCTTGCTCATGTGTTTCCTGTTATGTATTTGTTATTTTTCCAATCACATTTGATATTATTCTGCGTACAGTTTAGTAGTTACAAGGTTTTCCCCAGAGATCATCTGTTTTCTTATTGGTAATTTCTGCACTTACCTTTCTGATTTCCCATCTGTAAAATGGGTACCATTCCTGTTCCCAGGGCTGGGGTGAGAGGAGTAAATGAAATAATCAGCACAAATGGTAACACATGGGGAGCATCACGGCTGTGCAACGAGGAAATGTGAACTGTGACCACCAGGTGGCAGCAGGACTCTACAATTCAGCTGTGGGAGGACCCATGGCTCCATGGTGGTCACCGTTCACATGTGGCAGCACAGGCTAGTGCCAGTCAGAGGAAGGACCAGGTGAAAGACATTAGGGAGTGGTGGAGACGGCGCTGCTCCCGAGCATACCTGCTGGGAGAAAAGGAGCAGCTTCTTGGCTTCGGCCTGTGTTGCCACATCAGAATGAGGCCCAGCAGTGCCAGATAGTCTGGCTTTTCGAGAGAAGCCAGAAAGGAGAGAGAGAGAGAGAGAGAGAGAGAGAGAGAGAGAGAGAGAGAGAGAGAGAGAGAGAAAGAGAGAGAAAGAGAGAGAGAGGGAGAGGTGTTGTTGTTTCACCCATTCATGCATCCATCAATTGAATGTGTCCTGACCAGAGACTAAACCCAAAACCCCAACACACTGGGACAACACTCTAACCAGCTGAGCTACAGGGTCTACAGCCATACCTCTCTGAGCTTGCCCCATCTCATCTGACCTCGGAAGCTAAGCAGGGCTGGGCCTGGTTAGAACGTGGGAGGGTTTTGTTGGACTGTCTTGGTGTGAGGGACGTCTCCTGCGTGGAGGTAGTGCGGGCCACAGCTGGCCCCTCTGTGTATCGTCTGCGGAGTGTGGGTTTGACTATCCTGGAGGAGGATCTCTACTGCCTAACTGGCTTCCTATCTCTGTATTTCCTGTGAAATGCCTTCCTGTCTTTCCACTTTACTCACCACACCGTCCTTTCTCTACGTTAGATCTCTGGGGAGAACCGTTTCCTTTTATGCCACCGTTGCTTGTTGTCCCAAGCTCTTGTTAGGTTGTGTGCCATCTTTTCTGGCTCACCCGTGAGGGTCTCCATTGCCCTTATCTTCCAAGACCCCGTTGAAGATTAACTGAGATACTGATGTAAAATCTCTTAGCTCAGCAGCTGGCTCGGTGCTCGGCAGACACAGTTACCGTTGTTATGGGGACTGGGGAAGAGATGGCCGGACCCTGGAGACAGGTTTGCAGGGCCTGTCTTTCTCTGGGATGGTGACGAGGCCTGGTCGCTCCCCTATGTCGTTGAAGCCCCTTGGTCTTGGCTCCCGAGGGCCTGGCTGGCCTTGGCTGTCACACTCCGAAGACGTGCCTGAGACGTTCCCTCCTTAGCTATCGCTGATCCTGCTGGCTGGTCAGGGTGGCCAGATTTCTCTCCAGGACCATGCTCCTGGGGGCCAGTGGCCCAGACTCTGCCGCCTCTCTCCAGCCATCGGGCTTCCTGCCGCCCCCTGCACCCGGCCATGCTGGGCAGGCACTCAGGAAATAACCAGGCACACTGCTACTGCTGGAAGCCTTGCGGCCAGGAGCATCCTCTTGAGGTGTTTCCAAGGGACTCAGCAGTTTTGGGGCCCCCGGATCCTCACTAGGGAGTGAGGAGAAGGAGGTGGCCAGGCTTGTCCTAGGTTCTGACTGTGGCTGGGTTCGTGAGCATCGGCAGCTGCTGTTCAGTTAATCCTGAGGTCTCCGAGGGCCCCAGTGTATCCATCTGCCTGTCATCAGGGGCTCGGTCATCCTTGGGCCCTGTGAGTGGAAAGAGCTCTGAGCAGTGGCTGCAGGTTTGGGAAGCGCTGAGCCCCGGGAGGTTGGACTAGCATGGGCATAGGAGTTGCTGCAACGCTCGAAGCATCTCACATCTCCAAAGGGTGGCTATTGGCTTGTTCACTCTCATAGTCATTCCCTGCTCTGCTCAGTAGTTTAGGGAACTACATTTCCCAGACCCCTTTGCCCTCTGGTTTCCTGGTGGGTTTGGCCAATGGGAAGCACTGGCAGGCAGGAGGAGGCGAGAACCCAAGGTATTTCTCCCTCTCCCCGATTCAGGCAGCATCTCTGCCTGGGGCTGGTCTTCTCTGTGGTTCTAGCTCCCACCAGACAGCCCCCTCCTCAAGGCCTCAGGCCCTGCTGGACTTCTGGCTGAAGTCCCATTTCTGCCCAGTGGCCACAGGTACTGGACACTATGAACACCGCCTCTTCCCCATGTCCCTGCAGCCGAAGGACTGGAGTGTCTTTTTGCTCTTAATCTCTGGGGCACATGTCAGATCTTCGACCTCCTTCCTGTATTGAGTCCCTCCTGTTCAGAAGGAGTAGAGTGGTTCTCTTTCAGATGGACAGTGACCGGCATGTGCTCAGCAGCTGGGGGTACAGGTGGGACCGGGTAGTGGAACCGTGGGGCTCCCAGGTGCCTCTGTGCCTCAGGCTGCCCCACCCTCACGGAGGACGGCACCATCTCCAGGTTGGTCATACCTTCCCTGTGTCAGGGGACCATCCTGCTTTCCCCACACCTAGAACTTGGGGACGTGTCTTCAGCTGCTCACAGCAGCCGCGTGGGTCACACTCAGGTCCAGGGGCTGTGAGTCTGCTGAGCCGCTCCCGGCTTTAATAGCTGAGGCTGTTCCTGCAGAGCCCAGCACAGATGCACACACAGGAGGGCCCAGGGCCGCGGGGTGAGAGCAGCGCCAGGCTACGGGCTGGGGGAGGGGGTCACCTCCTTCCAGTCACAGTGTCTCAGCAGCATCTGCGTTGGCCCTGGCTGGGGAAGGGCTGGGCAGTGAGTCCAGGCAAAGGAGACGGGCAGCGGGGCTTCTGGCCAGGGAAGAGGCTGCGTGTCTTGATTCTGGGGTCTCTGGGCTTCGTGGCACATCGGCCCAGCCTGGGGCCTGGGGCGAGGCCAGCGCGTGGACAGCACTCTTTGTGGCTGCTCTTCACGGCGCCTGGGGCTCACGGGGTGTTACAGGCGGCAGTTACACAACGAACCCGGCGCCTGACACATTTTCCTCTGTGTCGAGAGCTGCGAGCTGAGAAACAAACACGAATCTCTCCGTCAGCCCAGCCACCGCGAACCTCATTCGGAGGCATTTCACGGGATTAGCCGGTGTCACAGTTGGGATTGAGGTCCTGGCCTCTCCCCTGGGGCAGAGCCAGGGCTGGGGACACAGATCCAGCTGCCAGTCCTACAGGAGGGTCAGGTCAGGTGAAGGAGTTGGGAGGTTGGGAGGCATGATGATCCCAGGGCACGCTCCCCAGGAGTGTAGGGGAGGCAGCTAGTACCCAGCAGGCAGTTGGAGCCCCAACGGGGCACTCGATGACAAGTATCTCTTAGTGCCCAGGCAGGACAGAGATCAAGGTCACAGAGTGGGCAGCAGGGCCCCATCTTTGGGGTGGGGGTGGAGTACTCGCCTTGTGGACTCTAGGGTCAGGCCCACGAGAGATATGGAGATCATGGCAGGAGACAAGATGGAGAGCCGGGCACCAGGTTAGAGGTCTGCTTCTAATGCAGGGGGTTTCCTACGGAGCCCTGGAGGCGCTGCCTAAAACCCTCCCACGGAGGCCAGGATTGCACCTCTGGAACCAGCTGGGCGGGACCTGGGAGAAGGGCCCGGGTAGCGGCTGGGGCAGTCAGAAACCCCGACTTCACATTGCACAGCACCCGAATTCCAATCCCGACTCCACACTGCCCAGCTGGGTGACCTCATCGAACAAGTTACGACCAGTTACTTCATCTTCTTAAAAACCTCACGTTCCTCTTTGTGGGTTAACCAGGAAGGAGTCCCACCTCAAAGAGTTGTTGAGATGTTGAAATGGGATAAGGATGGAAGCATTTGGTCCTGGACTGGGAACGTCTGAGTGTTTACTAATGATCGATCCTCGGTCACACAAGGCACATGGCTCCTTCCCGCCCCCCTCCGTATGCCTACCCGCTCTGCAGGCAGTGAGTTTCCCTGCGCCCGAGTCTTCTGGGCCAACACGGCCCGTGCCTTCAACTTTCCTCTGATGCCGTGTGCTCCTGACCCTTCACCCCCTCAGACTCTGGAAAATAGCCCCTCGCTGCCTGCGCTCTTTCCAAACTGAAAGCAAGTGGATG
>PVJN01035571.1:0-15695 GCA_004026805.1 Lasiurus borealis | reverse complement strand
CCCTAACCTGAGCTCTACCCAGGGAGAAGCCTGAAACCTTGGTACATGCCCTTGACGGGAATCCTACCCGATCCCTATGGTAAGCCGGCTCTATCCACTGAGACAAACTGGCTAGGGCAGGATATGATATTTCTTAGCCCTCCAGTAGAGGACCTTCGATTTTCCTCCAGGAGTGTGGTGGAAAAACCCTAGATCACCTTTTTAGATTCTTATTAGGCAATGTACCAAGAATACTGCCAGTGGCATACTGGGAGCTTAGCCAATTAGTGGTCAGAAAAGGTGTTTCCTCTGTGGCTCAGGTGCAGAGGGGGGACTGCTGGAGAGGGCCTGCCCTTGGCTGCAGTGGCTGCAAGCAGATTCTCTCCCCTCTCCGCTCCTGGACTGTGCTCACCACAGAATCTGTGGATGGTCCAGCCCTCCCCTCTCCAGGCTGCCATCAGCCATGGCAGCTGCAGGCCGGCTCACACTCTCTTCTCTGGGCCTGCCCTTGGCCTTGGCAGCTTGGGCGGACTCCCCAACTCTCTGTCTCTGTCACCGTTCAGATCACCTGCACATGCAGCTTAATCCTGACCACTTGTGACTCTTATGGCATTCTGGCTAATTTGCATATCTCCTCTTTATACACAATACATATAGATAAGCATTGTCATGTACTCTTATGTTTTTCAAATGTTGAAATCGAAGTTCAATATTAAAGTGAATTCTAAAATATTTGGATGGTAAAATTATATATTAACCAATAAAATAAAAATTATATAATAATTTTAAGATATTTTAAAATTTTAATAGAACAAGTAAAGGAACTTGATAGAGTGGTTAGATGCATGGAAAATACACATAAAACGACTTTGTTGTTGTTAATCCTCACCCAAGGATATTTTTTCCATACTATTTAGAGAGAGTGGAAGGAGAGAGAAAAACATAAATGTGAGAAAGACACAATTATTGCCTCCCACACACTCCCCCCACAGGATATGGGGATCGGCCTGTAACCCAGTCTATGTCCTTGACTGTGAATCAAACCCAAAACCCTTTTGGTGCCAGGGCTGACACTCTAACCACTGAGATACCCAGCCAGGGCAGAAATCAATATTTTAATTTTTTACACACAATAACCAACTAAAAAATAGAATTGAAAAATAAAGTTCATTCTGAATAACAATAAAAATTATAAACTTACCACAAAATTAGTGTTTTTAATATTTTATTTTTATATAAGAAAATAATATTTGTATTTTTTCCCAATATTTCTGGTTATATTTTACAGTATCATCCAATAAAGATATAATATTGATAAGCATTAATTTCATTGAAACTTAAATCAAGAGCTGAACAAATGCGAGGGACTAGCAATAAGAGTGAAATTTTGGTAATTTGGAATAAACTATATTACTCTACATTTACACTGAAAATAATAAAACGAACACAAGACAAAAAGTGAAGTCTGTGTAGAAAAAGATAAAACATCAAGTATCAGCAGCAAGTACAAATGTATAAAACAAACATATGTTTTAGGTTCAAATAATCAAATGACTACCTGTGAAATTCAATAAGAGGGGAATACTTTGGATCCTCAAGGCTGCCACATTTTATCCACAGTTAGTATTATGAATACATTCATGTCTGTGTTCTTAGCCTGATAAGCATGCTCCATTATGCAATGATGTTTCATTGTGTAAAATCTATTGGCACCATCTGTTTCTCATCACAGAAAAAAAAAAAGCTGAATGGCTTGCTTAGTGTCTCTAACATTATAGAAATGATATTTCTCTGAGTTATTTGGGATCTCACTATATACACAAGATATTAAAAAAATCTAAGCTTTTGAAAATTATTGATAGTATTTTTAAGAATATAAAATTCTCAATAATCCTGTCTTTAGGCTCTGTATAGTTTTCCACTGGTAAAAAAAAGTCTGACATAAAGGTAAAGGAGTCCAACAAAGATACTGATTCTGGGTTCTTTTGTTATATTTGGAAACTGTTATTCACAGTATGATGAAAATTACCACAGCATTTTATTGAATGTCTAGGGAAGAAATAACTTTAATATAATCACAGATGCAATAGTAAAGAACTCGATTAAGCAAAGCCAGCAGATTAAATTGCCCTGAGGACTGGATGAATAAGCACCACAGATGAGGAAGATTTACCCTTTTAATCAGCCAAGTCTGCACCTGCAGCATTACTGTAGTATGCAAGTAGATTGACAGACTTAACCAAATCAAATGCATGAGGCAGAGAGTTTATCTGTCAGTATGTTTGAGTGGAAAGCAAGAGAGATAAGATTTAGTAAATCAGTTAGGAAATTTTAGCATATGCCAACATTCTGAAGATTTTTCTGTAGTTGTTTTTTAAAATAGAAAATTGTCTCCTGAGCAGGTAAAATGTTAATCTATTGCTTAGTTAAGGTGTCTTTATTAATAAACACTCTAGAAAATGAATCCATAATCACATAGGCTATGAAACGTTTAACTCTAAGGAATTTCTTAGAAAAGACAAGACTACTACCTTAGAGGCCTCAATTTAAAAAAAATGGTTATTCTGGTTTTACTATATAATCATTTTTTTTAAATAATGAATTTGACAGATAAAATATCTAGTATTGAAATTTGCTCTTATTGCTTCACATCTATAAAATCATAGATTTTATAAATATCCAAGAAAATATTTTCCAAATATTGTCAATAATAATTCAAAGTGTTTCCAAGAGATCAGAATGGTCTTAGTCCCAGGTGATAAAGGACGATTTATCTTTGTTGGAGACACATACTTGTAGATTTGAGAGCGGTTATACATGTAATCTGACTCAAACTCCTATTCTACATAGGTATATTTTAAGTAAGCTGATCAAGAGTCATGGAGCCATGTATAGACTTTGACATTTTTTAAAAGTAAATATTCCTACTCTATACCATTTGCTAATCACCAATTCTTTTAAAGACTACTTAAACACTAAAATATTTCAACCTCAATTGTTCCCTTGAACTTAGCTTTGTGTTTTTTATTTAATTACATTTATTTGTTGATAACATTATATATTTCAAGTCTACAGTTTTACATACATCATCTGTATATGGCGTTGTTTGCTCACTTCACAAAATCTGTATTTTCAACATTAGTGCCTTCATGTCTAATATCGTAAATGCATTTTTCATCTTTTGTATTGCCTGTACCTGTTATGCAAGATCCACTATCTTGTTCCTTTTTGTTTATACACTTTTCATTTATTTCTCCACTTACTCACTAACTAATTAATACCAATTATATGATAAACAATCTTCTAGGTACTAGTGTTCTAGCACACAAAATTCCTGCCCTCATAAAACTCACTTTTCAGTATGGCAGATATACACAAAAGTGGATGAATAACCATATTTTGGTAAACAGAGTAGTGATACATGTGATGAAGAAAAATAAAGGGAGAAAAATTCATAATACCTTTCATTCAGGATGATGTATTTTAGGAATATGAGAAGCAAATTCTAGGATACTTGAGAAAACACAATCTCAAGAACAGTGCAGAGACCTTTGACCAAAGCTACTGTTGAAGGCTGTTGAGGAAATTTTGAGGAGGACAGAGTCCTGAGAACAAAATGATTAAGGGAAAATAATAAGAGATAAAGAAAATAATGGAAAGACAATCTGAATTTCACTTGTAAAGTTCACTCATGTCAGTCTGCTATCCTATATAATAAAAGCCTAATATGTAAATTGACCAAATGGTGGAATGACCATTTGCTATGATGCACACTGACCTCCAGGGGATAGACATGCAATGCAGAAGCTGCCCCCAGCCCACTGGTCCTGACCGGTGGGGAGAGGGGTGGTGAGCAGGTGGCTCCAGGCCAACCAAAGTGGGTTCAAACGGGGCCCTGATTGCCCTACTGGTTACCCCACAGATTGGCCCTGATCACCAGCCAGGCCAGGGACCCTACCCATGCACGAATTTGTGTATCAGGCCTCTAGTATTGGTAATAAACTAGAGGGAAGTCAGAATTCTACTGTAAAGTCCAGGTGAAGTTTTGATTAGGGTAGAAGCATTGAAAGTGATGAAACGTTATTGGAATCTGGATATATATATATATGTATATATATATATATATATATATATATGGAAACCAAGGCAACAGAAAGTACATATTGAGTTAGTGCTTGTGGAAAAAATATTCAATCATAACCATGTATTATTAATTAAAAAATGAAGTTTCCAATAAATAAGATGTACAGTACTACAATTGGAAAGGTTAGAGAGAAAAGATCATGAATTCTGAGCAGAACATATTTAGTTATATGTTAATCAAATAATGAATATTAAATATTTCTTTTATAAATATTGTAAATATTAAATATTTGTATATATAGAATAATTAATGTTTATGTATATCCAGTACAAATGTAAATTGGCAGATGGATATAGAGAATGGTTTTCAGGGGAAATGTCTTTAGTTGAAGAAACATGATTCATTAGTGACAGCAATGTGCCTTGAAAAACCTTAATTCTCTGTTGCTGAGAATATGTAGTTGATCTTGTGGTTAGTTTTTAGTCATTAGCATGTAGCAAATATTGTCAGATATGGTTTCCAGGACATCTCCTTAAAAATGAAGTTTCACTTATTATATATAGATCCTTTATGCCCTTCTTCATGTTTTTCTTCTTTCTGTTTGGAGCACAAACAATATGGCTAAACCATAACTATATTTCATCTATGTGAAGACAACCTGAATGTGAAAGGACACACACAAAGAATGATGCAGCAGGAGGTCCAACAGAAACTGGATCCTTGCTGACATCATGAAGGAGCCAGGTATCCTGTTCTTCTGACTTAATTTTATTTAATAGAAAAATAAATTTCTATCCTAATTAAATGTTTTTGGCTTTCTCTTATTGCAAACAACAGAAATAAAAGTTCACCTATTACACCCACCTTAATCTATTTAACACCCCTCTAATCTTGGTTTCTTTCTACATTCTAGTTAATAATAAAAAGTTAGAAAAATTATTACATTTTTAGTCATTGTTATAATCACCCCTAAATTAAATCAATAACAAGAAGCTATGGTTGTCTTAATCATTCACCTGCTTACTTATTTGTTTTGTCTCCTTTCTCAGATAATATATTTTATAAAAACCTCAATGTGGAATTCACTCTATAGTTTAAGCTGAATATGGACAGCTGCTAAAACCTTATGAACATGTTCCTTTTATTAATATTGCATAATAATAATGATTACTGTTGAATATCATATATTACATTTTAATTATAAATATTTTTGTCCTGGCCAGTGTGGTTTAGTTAGTTGGGTCTCTGTCCCATACACCCAAAGGTTGCTAGTTCAATTCCCAATAGGGGCATGCAGGAGGTATCCAATCTATGTTTCTCTTTATTCCTCTTTTCCACTCTTTCTCTAAAAAATCAATAAAAATATGTAAAAATATGTTTGGTAAAAATGCAAGAAAGGAAGGTTGAATAAAAAAACTAACCATTATAATTACAGTGTTATGTGAAAAAAGATAAGTGAATGATTTACAAAGAAAATCTTAACGTATTAAGATACATACTTGCTTTGAAATTGTGTGCTGTTAAAATAACTCACTGTTTTTTTTCTTTAGAAGTGATATAAGCAGTTATTAAATTATTAGTTTAAGTTAATGAGTTTAATCCTGAATCCAGGTACTTTATCATGTTATGTAGAACTCACTATATCTTATGTTTGCTTAATTTATAGCATGTATTAATGAAAATGCCATTGTTAAAAATATTTCAGTGATGCATCTGTAGAAATTACCCTGCATTTTGGGATGGGTTTCTTACTTACCAGTGTCTTTCAAACAAAATTAAAAACTGTATCTCAAAGCATTATAACCATTCATTATATAGGGATAATTCAATATTGTGAAGTTTTGTTTGTGTCTATAAAATTATTTTTGGTTCTACTCTGCACAGAATATGGGATCCCTTTTCTATACTCAAGACTGATGTCCTTTTAGTGTCTGATTTAAAGTATTCAAGGAACTTAATTCTCCTGCTTTTCAGAGAACATTTTTTTACATTTGAATTGTGTGAATTATTGTACCACTAAAAGGATCCATAATAATTTTTAGCCATTTGTCCTGGAATAGACATTTTAACATTTTAGGACTTTTTTTTTTTTTAGAACAGAGCAAAATCAAGAGAAAGGTACAGATATTTTCCATATACCCCTTACTCTACATTAGCATTGTTTCCTTGTTATCAACATCATTCACTGTGGTGTTACATTTGATACAATTGATAAGCCTGCATTGAGGTACATAATCACCCAAAATACAATGTTTACCTTAGGATTTGTTACAGAGAACCAGAATAAATCAAGCAATGCTCAGAGAGTTTGGAGTTACATTTATTATGCTCAGGACCACAGGAAAATGTCTCTCAAATTTTCCCTATTTATGTGTCTTTACCTTCTTTGTCTCCCAAATATGGGGTGTTTCCGGCTCCTTCTGCAAGTATGCTGGGGTCTTGAGACCTCAACCAAAGACCTGGCCTCATGTCAGCACTGATAATTTTGTCTGGGGAAGGTTTAATGGCCTCTCTGAAGTGAGAATCATCTTATTTTCCTTATTATTTAAGCAAGCAAGCATTTACAGAATCCAAATAGAAAGGTTAAAATTTCAAACAGCAATTTTCATATAAGATGGATGCTTCATTCCCCACTGGTTTTATATACATGAATCAAATCATTGACTCTTGGTCATTGTCAAGGAGGGAGTTATATTTACCCCTGAGGACTATGATTTTAATTTTCTGTGTAATAAAGTTAGTGGGCCTGCTTATAAGATAAAGGCCCAGAATGAGGGCTTTAGAGAGTCCAAAAAGTCCTGGACTCTCTATTTTTCCTGGGCTGTCTTAAGCAATGTGTGATGAAGCCACGTTGAGATTCCATTGATCTTGATTGCCATGGAGGTGGTCCTTTCCAAGTAGGAGTCAGTCCTTAGGTGGCAAATTTTTTTTTTACCCAAAGCGTCACCAGAGTGGAAGAGAGGAACCAGATCAGAAGTTGATACAGGCAAAGCTTCTCAGATGTGCTTCTGGATTGCTTCCTGGGTTGACTGTAAAGCCTGTAAGAACTTAAATAAAGACTGGTTATGGATTTCAACTTCTCTGGATTGGGTAGATCAGGGTCTGGAAGGGTCATTAGAATCTGTAGGGGCCCCACTGATTTTAGGGCAGCCTCCAGGGCAGCTTTATCTGTGGCCCTTCCCTCTTGTTTCTGAGGAGACCCCTTACCTTGTAAATAGCACTATGTATAGCCATTGTAAATGCCTACCTACTATCAGTATAAATTGTTACTGATTTTTCTTTTGTCTACCAGAGACTCTGAAACTGGGTGACTTGAGTGTTAACATCCAGTGCTCTAATGTGTTTCCAAGTAAAGCCTCAATGTCATGTGGGGCAGTTAGAATTAGTTATTAACCTAACACAGTGGTACCTCGAGATACGAGTTTAATTAATTCCGTAACCTTGAGGCGTGGGAAACTATGAGATGCTCGAGTCGTGGTAAACTGGTGGGTCATGTGCACCCAGCCGATCCTCGCGATTACTTCTATCTCAAATGTTGCTGGTATTTCAAAGCAAAAATCGCTCGCTTCATGGCTCGTATCTCAGAAATCTCGTGTTAGGGCACTCGTATCTCGAGGTACCACTGTTCTTGCTTTTATGATAAGCATAGCAGTAGTTGCTACTGCCTGGAGGCAAATATGGACAAATAGGCTACTGGCCTTTTCTAAGAGCTAAGACTTTGGGTGAATATCTCTTTGGCTATGCCCTTGTCTCACATATATAGAGGTGGAAAGACTTAGTTATATCTGGTAGAGCTAGTTGGTCCATCGTCCTTGCTCTGCTCATGTCTGTCTAACTTCCTAATATATTACCTCAAGGATTCTGGCTCTGAATTCTTTTAGGGAAAATGGATGTTGAATTTCTTCTGTAGCTGCTTCATGCAAGGAGGGATGGAGTTTTCCCTCAGAGTCAAGAGATCCTTGCTGTCTGCCAGAGGGATGATGAGGCCCTCTGGCACAGAAGGAACTGGGCTTGTGACCTGGCAGAGACAAACTGTAACAAATGGTCTGGTGGAAGGGAAAGGAAACATTTCAGTTTTAATAACCTCTATTGAAATAGAATTTTTCTCCTCAAAATTACCTCTATGTATATTAAAAGAGTTAAATCAAGACTGATTTAACAATTGTATTTAATTTGGCTTGATTGTTTGCATAAACACAACAAGAATGGTAACTAACTACCTTTGCCAGAATTTCCATGATAGAATCTCTATTTTTCAATAGAGAGCAAAACCAGATGGGTATTTTTCTTTCCCCATAGGGATAGGAAGTCAAGCAATCCAGCTGCCGTCTGACTTGCCTGCAGTATCTGCTGAGTTAGGTGAATCCCTCACCTGCAGCGACTCCACCTGGGCTCAAGCCCTAGGTTTTAAGTCCCATCTCAGTAGCCCTCCTACTCATTGCAGCCTAGAGTACTTGGGATTCCGCAGGGACACAGAGGCATCCTTATTGATCCCTTTCTACTCTGACCAACTGCCAGTGATGGTAGGGCAGAGGCCTGATGCTCCAGTGACAGAGATTCCCAGGGCTCCCAAGCAGGATACCAGGCTTTCTTCATGGCACTCTTATTGGGTTCAAGTCTTCAGAGTTTAGACAGGGCTCTTTAAAACATGATATTACAGTCAAAGTTTCTGGTTAATAAAACCACTATTAGAAACCGGTCTTACTGAATTTATGCAGAGAAATGTATTACCATGATTTATTAAGCATTGCCAAATTTCAGAGGAATTATATAAGGAGAAAAATATACTGACCTGCTTTAAGATCTGATTTTCCTTGTTAGTCTTTTCTATGGATTTTTCAGAGTAATATAACTGTCTTCAAATGGCAAGGAGAAATTCAAAATCTGTCTGTATTCAAATAGATAATTATAGCTGTCCTTGTAATAGGGTCCCCCCTATTTGACTTGTCCTTAAAATTTTATATGGTCTCTGGGAGGGGTGACATACCTTCTGAGAAAGGACTAAAGGAGCTTTATTGCTTTATAGGGTCTTACATGTCACAGGACCTCACAGGGTCTGTAATTCCTATAACAAAAGGTTGGTACTCACCACTTCCCTCTGTTCCAAACAGGCCTTACCCAGATTCCTAAAATTGAGGTTTGTGCCACATCTGACATAGGTATGGCCACACAGGCCTGCAAGACAGTATACAGGCTGCCAACTGTCTTTCAATAGAGGTTAAAACCAGATGGGTATTTTCCTTGCCTATTTGGCTACCTGCCCTTTTGGCAACTGCATTCAAATCTGTAAGGATAATGCAATATTATTAACACAATGAAGTACAATATTAGCACTGTGGCTACCTTAGGTAGCCAAATCTTCTGCTACCATATATGACACATGGTAGGGCTATACAAATATCTTAGGGAGGTGACTAAAGTCTATTCTTGACCTTCCCACACAAAGCAAAATTGTCCTTGTTTTTCTGGAGTCATGTCCATGAAGACACAGGCATCATCTAAGTCTATTATACAGTTTTCTGCAGGACACTCTGTTTGTAGCTAGAAAGAACTGGCATTGTCAAGGCTGTGTATGGTGGCCATTTCTTCTTTCTAGCTACAAACACAGACTGTCTAATTTCATTTATTCTGGCATGGGAGAAAGTTGTTTTGCTGTAAACAGGCAGCTTAACCCCTACATAACTGGACTTGGACATCTGCCTAGGAAGCCATCATTTATAAGTTTAACATGTGGCCTTAGGTCCTTCCAATCCAACAGGGTCTGCCATCCTTCAGTCATACTCCTCCTATGTTGGAAAATCTCAAAGTCCTAAAGGCTCCCTGGTCCAGGGAAAGTGCCTTTCCTTTGCTCTTTGACTTTAAGCTGCCAGTCCAAAACAGCTAGAGTTGCAGTTAGAAACAGCTTTGCATATTGCAAAGTGCTTCTGTGGCAATGGCTTGGGTATTAGGCCCTTGTCTTCCTACCAGTCCCCTTTGTGGCAGAGCAGCGACCAGGTCTCTCCCAAGAAAGTGCACTGGAAAAGGATCTCAGCCCCTCCTCTTCCAACAGCAACCGGTTACTGAACCCTTTAACTGGGAACTTTCACTGGCTCTATCTGCTGCTTTTACAGATCCCAGGCCTGCTGCTCTATTCCTGGGGCTGCAGAAAGGCTCGAAGCAGTCACTGGCTTCTTGTTTAACTGCAGCAGCCAGCAAGCCAAAGGCCTAAGTCTTATATTGCTTATTGTAAAATGCTAATTACTCACTGGGCAGAAGCGGGTAATCAAGATTAAATATGCTTGCAGAAAACTTGTGACCCTGAATCTAGAGAAGTTCTGATAAGACACTTGGACCAGACCCCTATGCCAGCAGAGTTGTCTGCAGCCAGTAAAAGTCAACAAAAACTATCTCTTCCTGCTTCATAATTAACTGCTGACACCCTCCTCCAGCCCTTTTCTGCATTAACCGTTTACTCTGTCCTGAAACAAGGCAAATGATCCGATATCTTGTATATTTAGGCATTTTGCCTTTAAGGATACATTCATTTCCTGTAACTGTTCTTTTCTCTCATAGATTTTTACTCTGAGCCCCTGCACTCCTAGAGGATTTTAGATCCTCCTCCTTTACTACTTTTGATTTCCCTGACCATTCCCATTCTCCAGTACAGTTGCTTGTCTCCTTTTCCAATTGTGAGTCAGAAGAAAACAATTAATACAGAAGGGATAAATAGAAACAGTGGGAGTTTCAGAGAAAACTACATACTACTACTGTAGTACTGTAGTAGTCCTCCCTTTCAAAGTCTGAGGTCCAACCTGTGGAGAAAAATGACTCTTAGTCAACATATGAGGATAAGGATGTGTAGGGAGATTTTTTTTATATTTATTTTTATTAATGTGTTACATGTGTACATATCTTCCCATTGCTGCCCCCCATTCCCATGCATACCCTAAACCTCCAGAGTCTTGTGTCCATTGCTTGTGCTTATAGGCATGCATAAAAGTCCTTGATCTCTTATCTACTCCACCTCTCCCTAACCTTCCCACTGTAGTTTGACTTTGTGTAAGTCTAGTACTTCTGTATCTATCCTTTTGCTCATCAGTTTATAATGTTCTTTATTATCCATAAATGAGTGAGATCATGTGGTATTTTTCTTTCATTGACTGGCTTATTTCACTTAGCATAATGCTCTCCAGTTCCTTCCAGGTTGCTGCAAATGGTAAGAATTCCTTCTTTTTATGGCTACATATTATTCCATTGTGTAAATGTACCATAGTTTTCTGATTCAGTCATCTGCTGATGGGAATCTAAGCTGTTTCAAAAGTTTAGCTATTGTAAATTGTGCTGCTATGAACACAGGGGTGCATATATCCTTTCTGATTGGTGTTTCTAGGATATATTCCTAAGAGTGGGATTACTGGGTCAAATTGGAATTCCATTTTTAGTTTTTTGAGGGAACTCCTTACTCTTCTCCATAGTGGCTGCACCAGTTTGCATTTCCACCATCAGTGCACTCAGTTTCCTTTTTTTCCCCATCCTCACCAACACAGGTAATTTGTTTATTTGTTGATGATTGCCATTCTGACAAGTGTGAGATGGTACCACAATGACTCCCGGGCCCCAGACTTAGTCCACTCATCAGAGGCTAAAAACCCAAGCATCCACTCACCAGAGGCTGAAAGGCACCAGCCCCATCACCCCACTGGTGCAGCCACTGCCAGTCACTACAGGCACACCAAGGTCCACTCTTCAGAGGCTAAAAGGTGCCAGCCCCATCATCCCTCTGCTGCAGCTACTGCCAGTCACTGCAGGCACCAAGGTGTTTTCATCAACATGGACTCCAGTCCATTCACCATGAAAAAATAACAACTTTCTTTAAGTATTTTCAAAATGTGTCTTTCATAGTATATGTGTTTTTCATTTCTTTCTTTCCTTTCTTATCCTCACCTAAGAATATGTTTCCATTAATTTTTAGAGAGTGTGGAAGAGAAAGTAAGAGACAGACAGAAATATTAATGTAAGAGGGACACTTTGATTGGTTGCCTCCTGGATGAGTCCTGACCTGGGCTCTGGCCAGTCAGGAGCCTACAACTAAGTACATGCCCTTGATCAGAATCAAATCCAGACCCTACAGTTGGCAGGAAAGTTGTTTTCTCTGCAACTCATGCACAGAAGAATGACTGCTGGCAAGCCAATGCTGGCACATCCCCCCTGTGCCCAGGTCTGCTGAAATCTCTGCTGCAGCCTGAGTAAAGACACTCCTCCCTGATCCACTCAAGCCTCCTCCATGGCTTGGGCAAGGCCCCCCTAGCTCCACTCCCTCCTTTCTCAAGCTTCTGCCTTTCCACACCTGGCCATTCAGCGCCAAGGCCCATAAGCCAGGAGTGGCCAGGGGCATTCTGGGACCCTGGCTGCTCCCGGCCTACATGAGGGCCTACAGGCTCGGAGTGGCCTGGGTCCTGAGTATGTTTCCAGGACCCAGGCTGCTAGGTGTCTAGGTATGCAAATTATCCCACCATCTTTGTTGGTTTAATTTGCATACTCACTCCTGATTGGCTGGTGGGCATCACATAGATACAGCCAATTTGCATCTTTCTCTTTTATTAGTATAGATATAGAGTACTGACCTAAACATCCTCTCTGCTCTGCCTATTTATTCCTCCCTTTTTCCCAACCCCTGGCAAATACCAAGAAGCATGATTGGTGGATAATATGATTAGAGTATGTTTAGTTTTATGAGAAACCACCAAATTGTGGTTTAAGATGAAATTGGGGAATTGAGAAAGGGGAATTCCAGCAAGGGGTATGCCTGAAGGACTTTAAGGAGGGCAGTGTGATGGTTGCCTTGAACTTTTTGTAATTTTATGAAGTCCTAAAAAATTCATACACTGCAGATTTCACATTGTGCTAGTTCAAGAATGAAGCAAATTCCTTTCTCACAGGTTTTATCTGACTCTTACTTTTGATTTTTGTCCATACAATTCATTGCAAGGCTTACTAGAATCATTGAATGAGTAGGTTTTGTGGGTTAAGCAATTTTATAACAATCTGCTTTTTGGATACCTTGTCGACAATTATATTCATTCCAAATTAGCTTTGCCATTGAAAATTATTTTATACAAATGTGATGAAAAAGGGGCTCTGTAATAAATTAAACTGAAAGTAACCTCTCTGGGCAGGCCCTGACTTATAACTTCCCAGTAAAAGGTTATATTTGCCTTAAGCAAGTTCTGTCCATTGTTTTTATGTTTGTCGTTAATAGGCTTTTGAAATGCCTCTTTTACAGACTCCAGGTTAGCATCAACACCCTCAAGAGAGTACATGCTCTTTTAACTATCCTATAACACAATGACATAGATTTTCCTGCCTTACTTTTTCCCAGTTTCATGTAACCTTCCTTGCACATCCTCCTTAATTTCAAATGCACAAAATAACCTATCACTCTGGGAAGCTCTCTTCTCAGTCTGTTGAGCTTTTGCTTCCACAAGTATCTGCTGTTTAACTCAAAGGAACTCTGGTAAACTCAAACAGTTTTTATCTGTTTGGATGTTCTGACATTTACACACACACAAAAGAGTATTTCTGACTAAAATCTAACAGGAGTGTGTGTGTGTGTGTGTGTGTGTGTGTGGTAACAAGACATAGTCACATCTTTACTCAAACTCCTTCCCACTCCTTCCATTATTGGATTTGTTGCTGATCATCAAATGTGCTAATGTGTTAATTATGCTCCTGAACCTTGGTCCTGCTGTTTCCACTGCTCAGAATACTCTCATGGTAGACAGTCTCATGCTAACTCCCTCATTCTAGTTAGGTTCTGCTCAGATGTGGCCTGATCTTACCACTTTAGATACATTGCCATCACCTCCGGATCTTAGCACATTATGAAAGCTTCATATATATTGATAAATAAATTAATTAGAAAGATCAAGTTATAAAAGTTTGTCACTAACAGAAGCTGGTATGATTCTGTTTCTAATCTCTTCTGTGATTCTGAATATTTTTAAATTTGAATAAAATAAAATAAAAAATTAATTAAACATAAAATGTACTTTCATTAAATTCTACTCATTTTTATTTTATACTGAGCATTGCACATGACTATTTATTAATAGGTATGCCCTAACATGAGAACAAAATACTTCCATAAAAAAAGCTTTAATCAAATATTTTTCCTTACCAAACTTCAAAGCTTTACTGATTTCTGGAGGTGGAGCACTATTGGAAAACTAGGTCATTTTAGCATGGCAAATGATCTTGAACATACATTACTGTTTCTATTTACAAAAATTTAACTCTTTTATGAGTGAATGAACAAAATAGCAACTTGCTATCTTACTATGTATCACAAGATAAATTAAGGGAGATGTGCTGTTTTCACCTTTCTGATGAAACTCAAATGTGATGGATGAAATGTCAAAGCATTAAATAAATACAACAGCTAATAGCTTATTAATCCTACTTGATATTTGATGTACCAAATTAAGATAGGTTATTTCTGCTTTGCATCTACTTTTAAGTTGTTGTTTTTAGCATCCTTACCATTTAAAAATAGTGGACTTTGAAGTTTGTGATCCACAGTTTATTTAACAAAGCAAATTCTCACAAAGGTATTAAAGGTAGGGATTGGAATTGTTTAAATCAATTTACTATTCTATATAATGTTTAAAACTAAACTGTATTTAGCATATAGATATCTCTATGTTATAGATATGTTTCTATGTTTTTATATATTCATGCACATATATTAACATGTCACATATATTTTATGTTATATATGCAGATAAAGGGGAAGAAGGCTTGATTTAAGAACTGCTTTGAAAAATTTAACTGAAGAATATGATTTTCAAAAACTGCTATATTTGTCATTATTTATAAATGATAAAAATATTATAAGATATTTCTCTGAAGTAAAGTGTTCCCTCTAATTGATTTTATTAATTATAATTATACCTTAATATGATCTCCTATTTTACATTATTGCTTATGTGTTCCATAAGCACACACTTACAATATTTATCGCAACATGATTTATCTTACATATTACAGGGTATATATTTGGATATGTGTATTAGCATGAGATGTAGTATGTAATATAGTACTACTGATCTGATACTTAAAGTAAAAATCAGATTCTTTTGATGTTTGCTTTAATTAAAAAAAAAGTACATGATAAGTGTGGGTATATTTTTGTTCCATATATTAAAGAAGTGTTCAAAGGGTAATAAAAATATAGTTTTGAATTAATGTGTTTTATTTGTTGCTTCCATCTGATACAGTAAGAATTTGTGTTTATTAATTTGTTGTAAAGACTATGGCAGATCTTGTTATTTATAAATTCAATTTGTAACATCCCAAATGCTTTATTATATTTAGATGTGTTTTCTGAGTTACTTCCCTCTTTATATAATTCAATAATCAGAAAATTATTGAATCAGAATTTCCATTATGAAATGATTTAATTTTTTATTTTTTTTATTGTTTTTTTTTTTATTAATTTTTTATACATGTTTCCCCATGCCCCCCCTCCCTCCCAGGCATACCCCAACCCCCCCAGTGTCTGTGTTCATTGGTTATGCTTATATGCATGCATACAAGTCCCTTGATTGATCTCCCATCTACCCCACCTAACTTTAATCTTCCTGCTATAATTTCA
>PVJN01035570.1:0-22030 GCA_004026805.1 Lasiurus borealis | reverse complement strand
GTTCCCCAACACATGGGGTAAGGGACTGGACAAAGGCAGACTCAGTAAGGTCTCAGTGAGATGGAAAGGTGCCTACTTGTCTATCACATCTGGAAGTAAATTACTGGACACTGAAAGTGCACAAAACCTGAATATTTAAGCTTCTGAACAAAGAAAGACATTCTATTGTGTTTTTACTTCCTCTCTTGCCTGCTTGCCTGTGCTCCTGTGACTGCTGTTTTAGGGGTGGGGGTGCACTCCCATGTGCCCACTCACACATGAACTAATGGACTTTAATTAACCTGAATGCTGAACTGGACCTAGCTTCCACATGGAACAGAAGCACTGGACACTGGACTTGCTTTTGGCTCTGTTGGACCCCCAGAAGCATCTCTTTCGGGACTGACTTAGGACTCATGGGACTTCACAACCCAAAGAATGTAACTCCATGCAAATAAAGCCTTTCACCACATCTCATTCTCCCATAGAAATCTCAGACAATTCATTTTCTAAAGTTATGAATTTGCACACACCATGGGAAAGTTTGATTCTCCAGTGACGATAGGAAATATAGTTGTAATGTATGAAACAAAATTTGGATATATGTACTTCGGTGGAAGAGATAAACTGTTTAGTGGAAATTTGAACACAAAGCCAGCTTCTTTGATAACAATTTTGTATTGGTTATAAAAACCAATTCATAGTTGTATTCCTGAGCATTTTGTGGAAGGAGGTCTTTTCTATATTTCAATTGTTCAAGCTGAATAATGGTTTGTAAAGTAAAATTTAGATTCCTAATAGGTTCTGTATAACCATGTTAGAATATGGGGGTTGAGGAAAGGTGAAAATTAACTTTAAAATACAAGTACTTGGGGTCTATTGATGCCATTTTTTCCACTAATTCTATACTAAGAAATTCATGCACAGGTGGGGTATCCTTCAACCCGGCCTGCACCTTCTCCAATCCAGGACTTCTTGGGGTATATCCTATTGCCAGTTTAAACTGGCAGTCAGACATCCCTCTTGCAATCCAGGACCACTGGCTCCTAACCACTCATCTGCCTGTCTACATAATGCACCCAACTGCCCTCCCCTGCCAGCCTGGTTGCCTCCAACTGCTCTCCTCTGCTGGCCTGATCACCCCTAACTGCCTCTGCCTCAGCCATCACTACCATAGATTGTCTGGAAGGGCCAGTTGACCTGGTCTAATTAGGATATTACCCTTTTATTATTATAGATAGATTATATAGAATAGGATTGCTTAAATGGGGGGATCCTTTTCAGCAGGAGGAGATGCTCTTGGCAGACAAAAATACATAACTCCTATGTCTGGACTTATAGCCAGCCAATATGCACTATACTGCCAAACCAGTTATTAAACAATTGAACTGCTTTCTTTCATCTTACACCAAACAGCTGTTTGCCCTTAAAACCCCTCCTCAGCCCCCACTTTAGGTTCTGCCTTTGCATTTCATTCAGATATGGTTCTGATTGGTCAGTTTCTATGCCAGTCAGCATCAGAAGCTCTGCCTCCTAGGCAGCCTTTGGCTCCTCTGGAAAATGCAGAATGGCCCTGCCTTCACATTTGCACCATCCCTTCGGCCAAATTCCCAGTCTACTACCAGGTGTATCTCTAGCCACACTAAGAATTAGTACCTCAGGTCTGTGCTGGTGGCAATTTTGAATTCTCATCCCTGACCTAACCTTCTTACAGTGAAAGCTCCATGAAGGCAAACATTTGTCTTGTTCTTCCTTAGTTGACCATAGACTTTACCTGTGTCTATGCATCTATGCTAGCACCACATGGTGACCAGCCAAATGATCGTTTTGATCATCATGGTCACTTCCTTGTTTTATATATATATATATATATATATATATGAGATGCCTTCCCCTGCCTTCTAACAAAACCATCCACTTATGAAATCTCAGACTTCTGAGTCACCATTAGGTATGCAGTGTACAGTAAATATACTTGATCAGAAGGTTGGCACTAGTCATTAGAGTACTCACCTTGCTTACGCAACACTTTGTATTACTTGTACTAAGTGCATTTGATTTGTGCTTATATACTCAGACCTATTTTTCCACTTACATGGATACAATGACTAGAGAGTGAGTAAATTTTCTCATATTTTTCTGTGGTTGCTAACACATTAAAATTCAATGATCTAGCAAATAGATCTATTATGTGCCCATTATGGCTTTGCCTTATGGCAAATGTTTATTACGTAAAATGGAAGCTATGATGGCAAAACAAGGTAAGAAAACAGTTAATATCACAAATTTAAATGGTTTAAAATTGAAAATGTTCATTATTTTTTTCTGTCTACAAGGGTAATAAGATATTAGGGCAACATCCAACAACATAGACCTATAAAGAAAACTTGCTATTAGGTCATAACCAAGAGCAGAGATTTGAAATGCAGATTTAAAAAGTTTGGGTACAAATCCTGTCTTGAACGTGTATCAGTTCTTTGTTATTGGGCAAGTCATTTTTATTCTCTAAATCTTAATCTTAATCATCTATAGCAGTGGTTCTCAACCTTTCTAATGCTGCGACCCTTTAATACAGTCCCTCATGTTGTAGTGAGCCTCAACCATAAAATTATTTTCATTGCTACTTCATAATTGTAAGTTTTCTACTGTTATGAATCATAATATAAAAATCTGTGTTTTTCAATAGTCTTAGGCTCTACAGCAGCGTTTCTCAACCTGTGGGTCAAGAACCAATAGCAGGGTCACCTAAGACCATTGGAAAACACAGATATTTACATTATGATTCATAAAGTAGCAAAATTACAGTTATGAAGTAGCAATGAAAATAATTTTATGGTTGAGGCTCACTACAACATGAGAGACTGTATTAAAGGGTCACAGTGTTAAAAAGGTTGAAAACCACTGATCTATACTAATAATTACCTAGGTGGCCCTTGTGCCCTTGTGCAACGCCCTCACATCATCACGAGATGGCCACCCCATGTCATCACAAGATGGCTGCCACAAGATGGCCAGCAAGGGATGGAAGTTGGGGGTGAACAGGCCAGCAGGGGAGAGCAATTGGGGGAGATAGGGCTGGTAAGGGAGGGCACTTAGGGGCAACAGGGATGGAAGGGGAGGGCAGTTGGAGTCAACCAGGCTTGCAGGGAAGGGCAGTTGGGGGCCTTTGGGCTGGTAGGGGAGGGCATTTGGAGGCAATCAGGCCAGCAGGGGAAGACAGTTGGAGGTGATTAAGCCAGCAGGGGAGAGAAGTTGGGGCGACTGGGCTGGCAGCGGGGCAGTTAGGCACCAATCAGGCTTGCAGGATAGCAGTTAGAGGGTGATCAGGCTCGCAGGCAAGCAAATGGTTAGGAGCCATCAGTCCTAGATTGTGAGAGAGATATCCAATTCCTGATTTAAGCCTGATCCCTGTGGAATCTGGCCTAAACTGGCAGTCAGACATCCCCTGAGGGGTCCCAGATTGAAGAGAGTGCAGGCTGGGCTGAAGGACATCCCTCCCCAGTGCATGAATTTTGTGTACTGGGCCTCTAGTCTTATAATAAATACTCTTATAATAAAGCTGCTGTGGAGATGAAATAAAATTATAAAGATAATAGGATTATAATTCCTAGCACATAGTAAGCATTTAATAAAAAGTAACTATTAAAATACATGTTATGGATCATCTTAGTAACTCACTAGCATGTGTAAAATATAGAGGCAGCCTTGTTTTTTAAACAAATCATCAACCTTAACCCAATAGAAAAATTTTAAAAAAGAAATACTGTATTATCAATTTGTGGGAAAAGCTCAAATCATTGCACACATTTTTTAGAATAATATTCTACCATCATTGTTTACTTAATCTATAATGTAGAAGGTGCCACTATGGTTTGTCAAAAGTACACAATGTGGCTGGTGAAATTAAAAGCCCAATTTCTTTTAATAAGTAAAAATACATGAAATGAACATAAAACAGGCATTTTAGTGTGTAAAAAAAAAATAAAATTTAAAGTTATCAAGATTGCCTTAAAATTTTACAAAACTCTCCATTAATAAAAAATAGAAGGTGGGGGGAGTAGAATAATATCATGTAAGGAAAAATATCTGGTAAGTAAATTACATCTAGAAAATTTTCACTTTAAAAAATTAATTTTCATTTGTAATACTAATAGCAAGACACCCATGAAAAACACACATGGTGTCAAAATAAACCAAAGGAAAAGCCGGCAGGCAAAAATAAAAAGGACCCCAAGTCAATTTTATAGAAAACATCCCTTTATTAACTTTTGGTCGAGAGTATATTCATATACTTTAGGAAAACAATTCTAAGATCAAGTGGATTCCAGCAACAGAGAGGAACTGACAGATCTGCTCCAACCATGAAGACAAGAGGAGAAACAGTCCAGAGATGGAAGACGCTGATGGTGCTTTGCCATGAAGCAGTCAGCCACTGTGTGTCACTACAGGAAGCCTAGGACCAAACCAGAAAGGGTCGGACTGGCATCGCCACCATTTGTCCACTATCCAGATACCATTGATGACCTGTACACATAAGGAACTGTTCGACATTGAAACTGGGACTCAAAGCTATTGGACATTGAAATTGGGACTCAAACATTTTTTTTGTTCTTATAGGTTTATTTCTAGCCTGCAGAGGCAAGATGTTTTTAAAGACAAGAATTAGGGGTGTGGGGGACGACCAGATACAGAGACAAAGAAGCAATGAATAGACTGTCATGCTACAGTGGAAAGGCAAGGGAGGTTAGGGAGTGTGGCTGTAAGAGATCAACCGAAGGACTTGTATGCATGTATGTAAGCATAGCCAAGGGATACAGGGCATTGGGGGGTGGGCAGAGACAGGTGAGGGCATGAACTGGGGGGTGGAGAAGGCCGGGATAGGGCAATAGGGGAAAAAATAAAAAAATAAAAAATAAATTAATTAATTGTAGAAACAAAATGATGCTCAAACCATGTTATTTTGGAGATGAGAAAACAGAAAAAGATAATAAAAATGAAGGATACAAAGACATTTTTTATTCCAATTATCTTTTCATAATTTAAAATTTGGAAGAAAAAATATAATGTTCTTCAATACTCTGTAGACATTTGTTTAATTTCATGCTATGTTCTTTAAATGTACAAAAGGGAAACGCACAAAGAGTTGAGGTAAATCTATGTAAATACTGCATGGATATTAGTGACATTCTCATACCACTTTCTTATACTATTATAAGATGTTTGAAATTTGACCTCTTGTTCAGGGATAAATCCCTCCTTTTTCCTCTTTGACAATACTTACATTTACATTTTTACATAACAATTGTGAAATAAATCAATGGTAGTACTAAGCTAAAATTTGGGACATTTTATGAAAGTAAGATTCATAGTATCCATTCTTAAAGCATGTAGTCAAAATCATTGTTCTCTGATGAGGTTTTGGTGCTTTCAAGTTATCAATGTTGGCCTTTCATCTTGCAGATTTAAATATTTTTTAACAGAAGAAAAATTAAATTTAAATACATATTCATGTAGTATTCAAATATGCATGAATAGTCCCTCAGTAATTTTTTACAAGAGTTTTGATCTGTGTATCTGAGAACTATTTGCCTATAAAATACATTATAAAATTAATACTACATTAATACTAGAGAAAAGTGCTCTCATGCTTCTGGGACTTAGTGCTATAGAGAAAACTAGTTATGTTCTGGCTTATGAGAAATTTTAGGCTTTTGTTATTTGCTTGTCTAATGAGCTCACAAGAAATATTACCTACACTTTGGAAATTCCTGGGTGCTTTATTAATTGTTCCTCTAAATTGGCCTATCTCAGGTTACTCTGTCCTTAGACAGCTAATTGTTCCTTTCTCTGTGTTCCCATAACATTCTATCACACCATTATTATAGCACAAGAACAAATTTCCATATAATTATCTGTTTACATTTTATGTCTTCCGTACTAAACTTGAAAATATTTGAGAGCAGAGATCTGGTATTCTTTAAAGTTAATAGACCAACACCTAACTCTGGCGAAGATCCAGACCATACTTGGCACATGGTAGTATCATGCACTAATACAGATTCCTTGAAGTTTATTACCTTAGGCAGTTCTCATGGATCTAGTTAAAATTTTGTGGTAATAAGTTATTTTGGGATAGTTGGTAAGTGGAAAATGATCATTTATTGCATGAAAGTCTACTGTTTGCATTGGGTGTTATATGTCATTCAATCATACTAATAACACCTACAAAGTGGTGTTTTCTCACTCTCACTTTTTATATGGGGATGTTTTCTCTCAATATAGTTTCTAAATCTGCCCAGTTCACAAAGTCCTTAAATGAATCAGGATTTAAAATAATAACTTTACCCCAAAGCCATTATGCTATTATCCAATCTTATGATCAGCCATACACGATCAAGTTAAAATTAGAGAAAGGATGGCAGTTAAAAGCAGAACCAGGACACTTTCTAAAAAAGACAAAGCAGACAGTAATCACAAGGGAGTAAAGTTTTTTCTGATAAAATAACGGAAAGACAATGTTTTTGTTTTTGTTTTTAATTTCAGGTCTTTAGAGAGCTTCTATTAATTGATTGTTTATTCCATATTATGTGTCAAATATATTGGGATATGAAGATTAATAAAAAGTTTCTAATTTCAAAAGGAGTTTACTAGTGGGAAAAGATAAAATTTTAGTCAAAAACATTTCCTATTATAGGGATTAGAAGCATCTATGACATACATACGAGGAAATATAAAAAGATATTTAAAAACATGAACATTGGCATCAGACAGAATTGAATTCAAGTCCTGACCCTATTATTTATATGACTACAAGATCTTTAGCAAATTATATGCTCTTAGCAATAAATTCTTTAGTTGTAAAATTGGAAAACTAATATTTACTCACATGACTGTTTTATAGATGAACCTAGAAGTATGTCTTTCATGTAGAAAGTAACTTATTATTTCTAGTTATTATGTACCGGTACACAATACTAGGTACACAAAGTTAAGTAAGTAATTACTAGGTAGACAAAACAAAGGAAAAAATTCAAAAGCTGAGTTTTATGAGAAAGAAAGCAGGTGGTTGAGTTTTATTTACTTAAAAAAATTAATGAATTGATTAGACAGTCTCTGATAATTAGCATACATTGAAATTCTATAAGTTCCCCAAAGGCCACATCCCCTGCCTAAAGGAAATAAGAATGAATATGAAGACTTTTTCATATAAACAAACTTCCTATACATTTATCTAGTTTGAAGTTGACAAAACATGGGAAAGATACTTTGAACTCACCCATTTCCAGTTATAATATTTTTAAATCCAACAATCATACAGAATTTGAATAAAATTGCCAACAATTGGTTGACAAATAACTTTCAATAGCAAGTGCAGAATAAACTAAACTAATAATTTCAAAAGAGTAGATAGGATGAGGGAGTATATAATGAAATCCAGTCATATTATTGCATTGGTGAGATTGGTGAGCATGAATTTAAAGGAGATATGATAAACTAAAAAAAATTATTTCTGAATCTATAAAGAGTCAGGCTTCACTAAACAAGCTATTTTGTAGAATCCTCTAAATATGCACTGTATACCCAATGCATGATCAAATATTACTTGCATTAATTAAAGTTGACCTTGCATTGTAATCTACTAATCTTCACAATGTACCAAGGAGTCACTATATTTGATCAAGCAAATATTTGGACTTCTTATTTTTTTAAATAAACATTTAGAATTCTTTTTTAAAAATTCATAGAATATTTATTATTTGAAGAAAGATTATCTACCTCTCCTATCACTCTGATAGCAACTTAGTCCTTGGGTTTGGTTGATGTCTTCTCTGACTTTTCATAGGGTGTCTACAGGAAGATTAATTCATGAATTTACCTTGGAGTTAAGCCTATTGTTCAATTGTTCAAAGTATTAAATACATTTTTAACCCTAATATGAATTCAAAGTACCTTTTTTATTTCCAGCTCTAAGGGACTGATCTTTTTCCTACCGTATTAGGAGAATATGAATGATTCCCTTACTTCAGTGATATTTTTGATTTAAAATTATAGACTGTGAAAGATTATCCACTAGTCATCCTTTGAGTGGCCTCCTAGAGAGATGTGGTACCCTCTCACCATTTCTCTACTTTTTATCATTCAACCTTTTTGTCAGTTCTGTTACTTTTCTCCCTCCAGGCTTTTTTGTCCCTTTCATTAACCTGCAGGGGCTTGGTCTTTATCACAATATCCCTTCTGATTGTTACACTAGGAATAGGTGACCCTTGCTATTCATCAGCTACCCAGCTGCTTTGTCATATAGTCTTTGTATTGTATCTCTCCCTGCTGTGTTCTTCTTTCTCTGTAGTGCTAGTGAAACTCAAGAGATGATTTAAGTGCCCAGAGTCACATTCCAAAACATTCAGAATTGTGTCTTTTCTATGAGTGAAAATTCATTTGACCTGAGAATTAGAATACATTTGATTTCTTGCTTCTAAACTTGTTCCTATGGTTTTACTGGGGCAAAGTCTGGAGGGCTAGCATACTTTACAAACACTGCTTAAAGGAGAGGACTTTGAAGAATAAGAAAAATATTTTCTCAATTCTTTCTTAGATTATCATATATTCTGAACTTAATAAATATTTGTGAAAATGTATGTATGTATTGTATGTAAAGCATTGGATCAAGTGATGCAAGGATTAAAATATTAGTAGGAAATCTGATTTTTGAATTGTTTTTCCAGGAATAAAAATGTGTTTGGTCTCCTGAAAATGTGTTTGGACTGATGGAGACATATTTCATATATAAATATATAATTGCTTTTTTACAGAGAGGAACGGAGAGGGATAAAAGTTAGAAACATTGATGAGAGAGAAACATTGATCAGTTGCCTCCTGCACACTTCCCACTGGGTATGTGCCCACAACCAGGGCACATGCCCTTGACCTGAATCAAACCAGGGACTCTTGAGTCCACAGGCCAACGCTCTATCCACTTAGCCAAACCAGTTAGAGCAGGAGCCACATTTCTTAAGCTTGTCAACTATGTATCCAGTGCTACAGTAGTTTAAAGGTGGTATTTATAAAGAATAGCCTAACCTAATTCTAATTAAGTCTAGAATTCATTGTTCACTACATAGGTACAAATTATCTGAGTTGTCTAAATCTCTTGTTTTATTTCTCTGAAAAACTGCAAATAATAATAACAATACTTATATTATGTTATTGTTGAAAGGGTTTAATTAGGTCAGGTATGCAAAACACCTAGTGAGAAAGCACTCAGTAGTGCTTGCTATACTTATATTTTCTCTTTTATTTCTTATCTAAAAATTCTCTACCCTTCTCAAGTATACTTGCTCTACATTGTCAACTTCAAATGCTCTTTGAGCTTAACTTTAGCAAAATCTCTTTCTTCATAGCTAACCAAAATATCTTTATTTCATGCAACTACATCCTGAAATTGTACATTTACAGAATTCTTCATTTACTATTCAAGTTTATGTTTGCCAACCATTATTTTTTTTCTATACAAAATAAATAATACAATGATCTCATCACTCATCACTTTTTAAAATATGGACTTTAGTGATTTTTATTTGTTTACTATTGGCATACACATTTTAGTATTTTGCTCAATTATTCAGTTTATTTTAAGCAATACAATTGCAAAAAAGGAGTATTCGTATATAGTGTTATTTTGAAATAGGGTTATAAACCTTTATATTTTTATTTTATTTAAGGAAAATATTCTATTTAAAACTTTTATTATAATTCTTTCTATATCTACCTTTATAGTAGAAAATGTGTTACATTTATGAAAAATATGATGGAGTATTCCCTCTCACTTACTTAACTATTTCTTTGTTCTTTATTTAAAGTTTGTATTTGAAGGGAAGCTGCATTTAGATTGGAAAATAATATAGAACTTCTATTGCTAACTGTAGTTTCCCATGTTTTTAGTTTACTCAACATCTACATGGTAATATCTAATTTACAGACCTATAAACATTTATAAGAATAAAACATATAATTTTATTGGCCTAAATTTCTCAAAATATAGGAATAATTAATGCAAGAACAAGAGAGCTGTTTAAAGGCTATTAGAAAAAATATAAGGAGTCAGTTGTTATGTACTCTAATCAAAACCAATGAGAATCAACATCATTAAAATGTCCATACTACCCAAAGCAATCTATAGATTCAATGCACTACCCATTAAAATACCAACAACATATTTCACAGACCTAGAAAAAACTCTTCAAAGATACCTCTGGAACAAAAAAAGACCACGAATAGCCACAGAAATCCTGAGAAAAAAGAATAAAGTAGGTGGGATTTCAATATCAGATTTCAAGCTATATTACAAAGCAACTGTTCTCGAAATACCTGGTACTGGCACAAGAACAGACATATAGACCAATGGAATAGAATAGAGAATCCAGATATCCACCCAAACCACTAAGCTTGATTAATATTGGATAAAGGAGACATGAACATATAATGGAGCCAAGATAGCTTCTTCAATCAATGGTGTTGGAAAAATTGGACAGATACATGCAAAAAAATGAAACTGGACCACCAACTTACACCATATACAAAAATAAACTCCAAATGGATACAGGACTTAAACATAAGGCAGGAAACCATAAAAATACTAGAGGAATCCACAGGCAGCACCATCTCAGACCTATGCCGAAAGAACTTCTTCACTGATACTACTTCAAGGGCAATGGAAGCTAAAGAAAAAATAAACAAATGGGACTACATCAAAATAAAAAGCTTTTGCACAGCAAAAGAAACCATCAACAAAACAGCAAAAAAGCCCACTGTATGGAAGAACATCTTTGCAAATGTTATAACTGATAAAGGTTTAATCTCCAACATCTACAGCCAACTTAAACAACTTAATAAAAGGAAGATAAATGATCCAATAAAAAAAAATGGGCAACGGGCCTAAATAGAACCTTTTCGAAAGACGACAAAAAGAAGGCCAAGAGACATATGAAAACATATTCAAAGTCACTAATTATCCAAGAGATGCAAATCAAAATGACAATGCGATACCATCTCACACCTGTCAGAATGGCAATCAACGAATCAACAAACAACAAGTGTTGGCGAGAATGGGGAGAAAAAGAAACCCTTGTGCACTGTTGGTGGGAATGCAGACTGGTGCAGCCACTGTGGAGAACAGTATGGAGTTTCCTCAAAAAACTAAAAATGGAACTCCCATTTGACCCAGCAATCCCACTCTTAGGAATATATCCTAAGAATTTAGAAACACCACACAGAAAGGATTTATGCACTCCTATGTTCATAGCAGCACAATTTACAATAGCTACAATTTGCGAACAGCCTAGGTGCCCATCAGCAGATGAGTGGATCAGAAAACTATGGTACATCTGTACAATGGAATTCTATGCTGCCATAAAAAAAGAAGAAATTCTTACCATTTGCAGCAACCTGGAAGGAACTGGAGAGCCTTATGCTTAGTGAAATAAGCCAGTCAATGAGGGAGAAACACCACATGATCTCACTCATCTGTGGATAATAAAGAACATTATAAACTGATGAACAAAAGGTAGATACAGAGGCAGTAAAGTATCAGACTGTCAAATTATAGCAGGAAGGTTAAGGAGAGGTGGGGTAGATAAGAGATCAACCAAAGGACTTGTATGCATGCATAACCAATGAACACAAGACACTGGAGGGTTGGGGTATGCGTAGGAGGCGGGAGGGGGGGACACAATGGGGAAACATGTATACATGAAACACAATAAAAAATAAAAAAAATAAAAAAATAAAAACAATGCATATTTAAAAATGTGAAGTAGAATGAGCTCAAAATTATGTAACATTGAACATTTATTTTACATTTGTACTTTAATTTTATGTGAATTAAAATACAGTGCTTTTATACATTGCTTTGTATCATTCACTGAGGAGCCCTGATTCAACTTGTGAACCAATATCTTTGATCAGTTCCCATAATGCATCTACAGAGACATATGTTTACATGCTACCTGCTATTCTAATGAATAATGATCTTTTATGGAAAGTTTTATTGAAAAAAAAAATATATATATATATATATATAATTATTGGCATTAGAAAGTAGTATAACATAGTTCTTCAGAGTTCTGTATAATAAATAAACATTTACTGAACATTTGTTATATTAAAGATTTTGGGATAGGAGAAAATGGCAGCTGATTAGGCAGATCTGTCATGCACCTTGCTCCAGGACCAGTCTGGAAATATAAATAAATTAGAGAGCTTTCAACTAGAATTGCCAACTGAGATCCTGCTGAGGAGTAAACATATCAAGGAAGGAAAGAAAACACTTGGAGACCAGATGAAAGGATGAGGTTGTGAGAGGAGCTGGCCCAGCTTCCAGGGGCGGCAGGCTAGCAGGCCAGCAAGAGTGGGGAGGGAGAGCTGAGCTGTGGGAGAGTCTGTTCCTCCACAGTTCAGGGCACCAGAGACAAACTTGTAGTCCATGTAACATCCAGCAGTAAAAGGCAGCAGGGCTATTGGCCATAGTGGACCTGTAGATCATAGACCAGAGCAGGTTGGAGAAAAAACCGCAGTTGTTTTTTTTTTTTGTTTTGTTTTGTTTTTGTGTGTGTGTGTGTGTGTGTGGTTTTTGTTTTTTATTCTAAACCCAGAACACAGGAGTTTTCATTTGCAGTTACCCACCTGAGGGTTTTGGTGCAGGGAGTGAGATGCGAACTTGATGTGCCAAAGAGAGGATGGGATGGGAAGCATTTCAAGGAAATGTGGAAAAGAAGCAACCAGGAGTACTGCATTTGTTAATTCCTACACACCCAAAAAAAATAGCCCTTTTTCATGAGAGGAGCTAGCCCCTCTCAGTAGCTTCAGGGCAGGAAAACAAAAAACAACATCCTAGATGAGCTAGCCAGAGCCACCTTTAGAAGCCCTGCCTACTACATCGGCATTTTGACCTTTTCAGAGTAAACAAAAGCAGAGGCCATGCCTATGGGCTTGAACAGTCTCAGGAATTTTCGTGACTGGATGGGGGAAGAGGCTACTTTTCCCACATAGGAGCATTGATAGAAACTCCAGGTTTCCAGCTGATCCTACTAGATTGCATACAAGAATCTTGGACCAGCTAAGAGCAGAGTAATATTTTGGGCCACTGGCAAAAGAGCACCACTGGGACAGGAAAGCACACCCACCACATTCCCTGAAATATAAACAGTACCCCCCAACACATACCTAAAGCTCTTTTAGAAACAAACTTTTGATTGATTAACAGTTGACTATCAGGCAAAAGCAGGTTGAGGCAGAGCTTGAAGAACCAGGAGAAATTTGCTGAGCTAGTCCTGGGCCCTGAATTACTACCAAACTTGTTTTAGGGGCAGATTGGCCCCTCCTGCTTGCAGCTAAGTCCCATGGAGACAGACAGACACTGTGAATCACCTGGAGCTTCAAGCAGGTTACTGAAAGCCAAAAGAGGATAGTTTTTAACAGTGGTGAGCACCAAAATATCTCATGGGAAGCTCAGAATAGGCAGACAGAACTGTTAGCCACAATCAGAAGAGTGAGATCCAAAGGGAGCCCCCATGGGACAATAAACTTGCCTGAAAGGAATGCCCCCCCTTTTTTTCCCTCTTATTCTTTTTCTAAGTTTTTTCTCTTTCCTTTCTTTTTTCATTTTTTATTTGTATTTTTTTATCTCTCTGCTTTATTCATTTGTTTTATTATTTTAGTCTGTATTGTTTCATTCATATATCTAATTTTCCTTTTCCTACCAATCTTTTTTCTTTTCTTTTCTTTTTGTCTCTCTTTTCTCTTCTCCTGCTATCTCATCTTTTTTCCTTTTCTTATTTTGGACCTATTTGCTTTCTCTTCTATTTTTATTTTTAAAAAATTTGCTTTATTTTCTTCCTATTTTATTTTAAACAGTTTCCCTTCTCCTATTTCCATAATTCTTTATTCTTATTTGTTGTTTGTGTGGATTTGTTGTTATTGTTTTGTTGGTTGTTTGGTATTTTTCTCCTCATACTTTTTCTTCCTTACTTTTCTTCTAGCATCCTTACTCTCTTTTCTCTTTTCTAATTCTCTCCGTTGTGGTGGTTGCTTTTGTTGTTGCTCTAGGGGTCTTGTGCATGCTTTAGTTTTGTTTCTTTTGTTTTGCATTTTGTTGTGTTTTATTTTATTCTGTTCTGTCAGGACCTCCACAACAGTTTGTACAATGTAGTCATGAATGAGTACCATGGTCAGCCAGCCTGAGAGGACAATCCATCTGTGAAAAAAGATAAAAATATTCAAGACCCAATCACAATAGAACCCACATAACTCAAGCTCAGGAGATCTAAGAGACTGTATACTTAGGTCAAACAAACAAACAAACAAACAAGCTGCATAAGACCACCCCATAGAGTCTTATCTAATACAAAGAAACTAAAGAACAGCAAAAATTGGGAGACAAAGTAACAAGCCCCAAATAAAAGAAAATGAAGAATCACCAGAAAAGGAACTAAATGAAATGGAGGCAAGGAATTTGTCAGATGAAGAATTCAGAATAATGGTAATAAGGGTGCTGAAACAATTCAGTGAGAACTATAAGTCATTTGATGAGAAATATAGGGAACTTAATGAAAGCTACACCAACATGAAAAGAATGGATGGAACAATGAATAAGAATCAATTGAAAATAAGAAATGACATAGCTGAAATAAAGAACACCCTGAAAGAATTTAACAGTAAACTAGTAGAAGCTGACGACTGAATCAGTGAATTAGAAGACAAGGTAGAAAAATACCCATTCAGAGCAACAAATGACAAAAACAAACAAATTAAAAAAATGAAGTGAAAAAGCAGAAGGAGAGTTCAAGAGATATTTGGAACAACATTTGAATCATTGTGCCACTAGAATGAGAAGAATCCAAGCAAAGAATAGAGAACCTATTTGAAGAAATAATGGCAGAAAATCTTGCTTACATGGTACAGGAAAAAGTCATTCAATTCAGGAAATATAGCGCCCAAGTCAAGATCAAGCCCAAAAGTCCTACACCTAGACAAATAATAATTAAAATAGCAAATATTAAAGACAAAAAATGAATCTTAAGGACTGCAAGAGAGAGACAGAAAGTTACCTACAAGTGAGTCCCCATTATACTGTCAGTTTATTTCTCAAAAGAAACACTTCATGCCAGAGGAAGTGGAAATCTACAAAGGAATGAAAACCAAGGAATTGAATATAGGACTACTTTATCCATTGAGGCTATCTTTCAAAATTAAAGGTAAAATAAAGAACTTTGCAGACAGAACAGGGGCTGAAAATTTTTTTATGATCAAGAGATCAGCACTGCAATAAATGCTAAAGGACATGGTGTAAGAAGTAGAAATAGAAAGGAAGAGAAGAACATAGGCATAAAGAATAAGAATGTCAACAAATAAGTACATATCAATAAAAACCTTAAATGTAAATGTCTTAAATGATTCAATCAAAATACCTAGGGTGAATGAAAGGATAAGAAAACATGACCCACATATAAGCTTTGTATAAGAAATTCACCTCAAAACAAAAGACTCACACAGAATGAAAGTGAAGGGTTGAAAATTTTTTTTTCCATGCAAATTAAAAATAAATAAATAAATAAAAAACCCTCTGGTGTAGCAATACTTAGCTCTGAAAAAGATAGACTTCAAACTGAAAGCCATAACAAGAGAAAATGAAGGCCATTCATAATACTAAAGAGATTTATACAAGAGGATATAACTCTGGCTAACATATATGCATCCAATACCAGAGCAAACAAATATCATCTATCTATCTATCTATCTATCTATCTATCTATCTATCTATCTATCTGAGGCCCAGTGCACAAAATTTGTTGATTCAGGAGGAGGATCTTCAGTCTAGCTTGAGCTCTCTTGTAGTTTGGGAGCCCTTGGGAGAGGCCCACTCCCCTTGGTGAGCAGGCCTAATCCATCAGTCAGACATCCTTAGCAAGAGAGGCTCTCATCACTGCTGCTGTGCTTGCCAGCTGTGAGTCTGGCTTCTGGCTGAGCAATACTCCTTCCATAAGAGCAAACTAACCACAAGGAGGCATCTTCTGTGTTGGGTGTCTGCCCCCTAGTGGTCAGTGCACGTCATAGTGACTGGTAGACCAGTTGACTGTCTGCCCCCTGATGGTCATTTATCATCATGTCAAATGGTAGACTTTACTTAGCATATCATTAGCATATTACACTTTGATTGGTTGAATGAATGACTGGACGATCAGACACTTAGCATACTGGGCTTTTATTATATAGAATGTATAGAAAAGAAGATTTCAAGGGAGAGATAGACAGCAATGCAATCATAGTAGGTGACTTAAACACCACACTGACATCAATGAATAGATCCTCTAGACAAAAAGTCAACAAAGAAATAGTGACTCTAAATGACACACTAGATCAGATGGAATTAATTGATATTTAATAACATTTCACCCCAAACCTACAGAATATATATTCTTTTCAAGTGCACATGGGCAATTCTCAAAGATAGACTACATTTTAGGACACAAACTAAATCTCTAGAAGTTCAAGAAGATTGAAATTATATCAAGAATCTTCTTGAATCACAATGGCATGAAATTAGAAATCACCCCCAATAAAAATACTCAGAAAAATTCAAACATATGGAGAATACATAGAAAATAATTATACAATAAATGGGTTACCAAAGAGATTAAGAAATAAATAAATAACTTTCTGGAAAAAAAGGAAAAAGGACATAAAGCAATCCAAAATCTATGGCACATAGTAAAAGCAGTGTTGAGTGGGAAGTTCACAGCCCTACAGATATATCTCAGAAATCAATGAAAACTTATAATAAACTATCTAACACTTAAACTTAAAAAAATAGGAAAAGAACAACAAGAAAATCTCAAAGTAGAAGGAAGGAAATAAAAACAATCATAGCAGAAATAAATTACATTGAGAATAAAAAAATACAAAAGATCAATAAAACTAAGAGCTGGTTATTTAAAAAGATATACAAGGTTTATGATCCTTTAGCCATACTTATCAAGAAATAAGGAGGGAGGACTCAAAATAAACAAAATCAGAAATGAAAGAGTGAAGTAACAACTGACCCCAAGCAATAAAAATGATTGTAAAAAAAGTACTATGAACAACTATATTCCAATAATCTAGACAACCTGGATGAAATGCACACATTCCTAAAAAAATAAAATCTTTCAAAATTAGACAGAATCATAAAACCTGAATAGGCTGATAATTACTGATGAAAAGTCAACAAAGAAACAGTGACTCTAAATGACACACTAAATCAGATGGAATTGACATTTGCATAGCAATAATCACAAAACTGCCAAAAACCAAAAACCTTGGTGATGATTGGGGCAATTTACCAAATATTCTATAAAGAACTAATACCTATTCTCCTCAAACTATTAAAAAACAAAAACAAACAAAAAAAAAAGAGAAAGAAAAACAACCAAGCTCCTTTTTTTTCTTCTTTTTTTAAAAATATATTTTATTGATTTTTTTAGAGAGGAAGGGAGAGAGATAGAAAGTCAGAAACATCGATGAGAGAGAGACATAGATCAGCCGCCTCCTGCACGCCCCACAGTGGAGATGTGCCCGCAAGCAAGGTACATGCCCCTGACTGGAATTGAACCGGGACCTTTCAGCCTGCTTGCCGATGCTCTATCTACTGAGCCAAACCAGTCTCATCAACCAAGCTCCTTTTATGAGGCTAGCATTAGCCTAATTCCAAAATCAGATAAAGACACTACAAAGAAATAGAATTATAGGTCAGTATCTCTGATGAACATAGATGCTAAAATCCTCAACAAAATATTAGCAATTTGAAATCAGTAATACATAAAATGATCACATACCATAACCAAGTGGGATATATTCCAAGGATGCAAGGCTGGTACAATATTCATAAATCAATAAATGTTATACATCAAATAAACAAATTAAAAGATAAAAACCACATGATCATATCAATTGACACAAAAAAAGTATTTGACAAGATTCAGTACACTTTTTTTGAAAAAACTTTCAGTGAAGTAGGAATAGAGGATCATAACTCAATATAATAAAGGCCATATATGACAAACCTACAGTGAACATCATATTCAATGGAAAAAAACAACACTAAAATCATTTCCCCTAAAAGCAGAAAAAGATGGGGATTTTTGCTTTCACCACTCTTATTCAACATAGTACTGGAAATCCTAGTCACAGCCAACAGTTAAGAAAAAGAAATAAAAGGCATCCAAATTAGAAAGAAGGAAGTAAAACTGTGGTCAACTGCAGATGACATGCTATTGTACATAGAAAACCTTCAAGAGTACACCAAAAGTTATTAGACTTAATAAATGAATTTGGCAGTATAGCAGGATACAAAATTAACACCCAGAAATCAATGGCAATTTTGTACACCAATAATAAACTCTCATAAAGAGAGTCTACTGAAACAATCCCATTTACCATTTCAATAAAAGATTAAGATACTTTGGAATAACCTTAACTGAGGAGTTAAAAGGCCTGTATATTCAAAAAACTACAAGATGTGGAAAAAAGAAATAGAGGGAGATATAAACAAATGCAAGACTATACAATGTTCATGGGTTGGTAGAATCAATATAATTATAATGTCCACATTATCCAAAGCAATCTATAGATTTAATGTAATTTCTATTAAAATATCAATAGCATATTTCACAAATCTAGAACAAACACTCTAAAATATATATGGTACCAAAAAAAGAACACAAATAGCCACAGCAATCTTGAGAAAGAAGAACAAAATTGAAGGAATCAAAATACCAGATATTAAATCATAATATAAAGCCACTACTCAAAACTGCCTGATACTGGCACAAAAACAGGCATATAGATCACTGGAACAGAACAGAGATCCAAGAAATCGACCCAAGCTATTATGCTCAATTAATATTTGATGAAGAAGGCAAGAGCATGCAATGGAGCAAAAACAGTCTCTTGAATAAATGGTATTGAGAAAATTGTACAGACAAATGCAATGAGATGAAAATAGACCTCCAATTTACACCATACACAAGAATAAACTGAAGGTGGATAAAATACATAAATGTAATTTGTGAAACAATAAACATATTAGCAAAATCCCTGACAGTTCTCATAGCAATATGTTTACCAATACATCTCCTAAGGCTTAATTTCCAAAATATATGAGGAATTCATACAACTTTATAAAAGAAGACACTAGTCCAATTTTAAAAATGGACAAAGGACCTTAATAGATACTTCTTCAAACTGGACTTACAGAAAACCAAAAGATATATGAAAATATGCTCAAAGAGATGCAAATTAAAATAACAATGAGGTATTACCTCACACCAGTCAGAATGGCTACCATAAACAAATCAACAATTGACAAATGTTGGCAAGGATATGCAGAAAAGGGTAACCTAGTATACTGCTGGTGGCCATGCAGACTGATGCAGCCACTGGGGAAAACAGCATGGAGTTTCCTCAAAAAAATTAAATATGGAACACCTATTTGACCCAGTGATCCCCAATGATTCTAAGAAACCAAAGAAACAATCAGAAAGGATGTATGTACCCTTATGTTCATAGCAGCATAATTTACAATGCTAAGATTTGGAAACAGTCCTAATTGGTTTGGCTCAGTGGATAGAGAGTTGGCCTGAGGACTGAAGGGTCCCAGGTTCGATGCCAGTCAAGGGCATGTACCATGGTTGTGGGCATATCCCTTGTAGGGGGTGTGCAGGAGGCAGCTGATCAATGTTTCTCTCTCATGGATGTTTCTATACCCCTCTTCCTTCCTCTTTGTAAAAAAAAAAATCAATAAAAATAAATATTAAAAAAAAAAGATTTGGAAATAGCCCAAGTGCCAATCAGTAGATGAGGAGATAAAAAAACACTTTGGTATACCTACACAATAGAAATTTTCTGGACCTCTCAACCTTTACCAGGAAGTATAGTGATCAGATTTGGGACTGAAACTGATCATGGGCTAATCATTTAATATAAGTAAGATTGAATTTCCTCATCTATAAGGTAGATATAGTCAGGATGTTTACTATAGTCATTGGATATATTTAGTGAGATAATGAAGTATGTCAAGTATAGTAACATATATATGTATATATAGGCATACATACAGCATATATATATATAATCATTTGTACATTAAATAGTATCAGCTGTACACAAAATACCTAATAATATTATTAAGACCTTGTAGTTTTCTTTTATAATTTTAAGATCTTAGAGTCATTTTTACAGTTCTAATCCAAACCACTCTAGGACACATGAAAAAGATCATGTGATGAAGACTTAGAAGAAATTGTTATTTGTTTCATGCAGAGTAAGAAAAACACAATTCCATCCATTCAGAAAATAATCAGTAAGTTACATCCTTAATAGATACTATTAATTAACCATCTTTTAAGGACTATGGGATTCTATGAGGTAAGCACTATTTACCTTGGTTTAAAGATGAAGAAACTGAGGCTCAGAGTGTTTAGGTGAGTTATTCAAAGTTCTATTGCAGGCATTGGAAAGCAGAGATTTCAATCTAGTTTTAATGATATTCAAAGATTATACGTAAAATTCCAAATTAAGAAGTGTGATGGACATGTTAATGTACCGCCGAGATCTCTCTAATAAATGGTATATTTCTTCAACTGCTTGTTAAAAGAAACTTCAGTGGTAGAGAGCTTCTCTGTGCAAGGCCATGCCCTTTTTAAATTAAATCATTGACTAAACTCATTTATTCCACTATTTTGGCTCAACATAAGACAATTCTGATCAACTATTTTAATCCCAAAGCTTCTTGTATGCTTGGTTGAGGTTCTTGACCAACTTGTATACACTTTAAAATATTCTAAACACTAAAGTCACTCTCAGACTTGTTTCCTGGAGGATTTAACCTGTAACACAAATAGACAATAGTCTATTGTATGTATCCCTTAGATTACGTTTTAGTTTTTCAACTAGTTTCAATTTTTATTATTTTAGAAAATTAATTTTAAATGACATTTATTCATCCTTTGTGCTATACTTCTTATTCATAGAACATGTGATAAAATTGTCAGTTTTTAATATCTAATTGAAAGTAAATATAATAAATCTTCACTCTGGAATCGATATCTTCATCCAGAAAAGTCTCCTCTGTAATTACATTTTTGTAAACTGAACTATATCTACCGGGGTTTTTCTGTAATGGAGGGACTTTTAGACTGTGGGTTAGAAAGACTGAGTTCAGGTAATTGCTGGATAACATAGGTCAGTCCTACCTTCTCTTGGCTTCTTGCCTCAAACAAAAAATGTTTTTACCTAATTATTTCAGGCCCTTCCAATTCCATATCTTACCTATTAAAAGAGAAATATGCACATTAGCCATCCCTCTGCCATACCCACAGCCAATCAGAGTGAATATGCAAATTAACCCAACAAAGATGGAGGTTAATTTGTATATGCAGGCACAGAGCAGTGCGAAGCCTGTTATGAGGGGAAGGGAGGCAGCATAGGGAGCTATTAGAGTGGTGCTCCAGACAGAAGTGAGGACTTGCCAGCTTCTGGCAGGAGTGAGGACGTGCCTGCTCCTGGGTGGCCAAGGAGCAGGGACGTGCTGGCTCTCAGGCAGCTGGGAGTGAAGCGTGGGCCTTATTCTTGCAAGGATATCATGCAACAGGCCTCGTGTGTGTGTGTGTGTGTGTGTGTGTGTGTGTGTGTGTGTGTGTGTGTGTGTGTGTGGTTGACCTTTGGAATTTTTTGTCATTAAGATTCCATTCCCTCTTGTCTTTCTATGAAGTAGTTAATGTACTGAAAACAACTACTTAAAAAATCTTTACTATAGTCTTAAAGAAACCCTTTTGTGAATCATTTATAGTGTGAATTATACCTTCCTAATTTATGTGTTTTGTAAATTCAGATATACGCTACTGAAATATTTTACTTATTCAAGAAAATTTGACCTTTGAAAGTATGGTAGAGATTGCTCCTAAAAACTGTCACTCTTTGGAATGTAATTTCAAAGGTGAAAAATGGCACCATAGTGAGGCCA
>PVJN01035569.1:0-22031 GCA_004026805.1 Lasiurus borealis | reverse complement strand
TATCTCAAAAATCTCGTATGTTAGGGCACTCGTATCTCAAGGTACCACTGTATTTGTCTACTTTTGTGGATTTATTTAGGTTATGGTCCTCCACCTTTTCCCTCTCCCTTCCTGTTTTGTTCTGGTAAAGTTGACTCACTTCGACTACAGTGGTCTGAAGCTGGTTTTCGTAAGCTGATGTTTAGTGAACATTGGTTATATGCTAGGCATTGTGATAGCTGTTTTTCATTTACTTTCTCCTTTAATCCTTGTGACATTCATAGAGGCGGTACTATGAGCATCTCTGCTCATAAATCAGGAAACTGAGGCACAGGAGGTTAAGTAATTTGCCCCAAGTCATTCACCTGGTCAGTGCCAGAACTGACATTTGAACTTGAGGACTGACCGTGCACTTCCTGTCTCCTCCAGGATGGGGAAGGAACTTCTGGTACAAGGCTGTCAGGCAGGTTTCAAAGTCCCTCCCCTGTTTCCTTTTGAAAGTCAGCCATTATTCTGGTTTTAGCCCTGCTTTTTCTCCAGCAGTTTATATACCCTTGAGATGTTTTCTTTTGAGCTTCAAAAACAGTTGGTTTTCTATTTTTAAAGACAGTCCATGTGCATTGCAAACATTCAAATAATGAAGATTAACAAAAAAGAAAGAAAAGAAATCATCTGAAATCTTACCATCCATAAAGAGCCACTCTGTATGCCTGCAATTCAGGTCACCAGGCATGCACATTGCACTCCTGTGCAGGCTCATGGGAAGTCTTTAAAAAAACTGAACAGCATGGAGAAAGTTTTATATTATGGCTAATAGATCCACACCCTCCTTTTTTTAAGTAGGCGAACCAGACTCTATTGTCTAGTTATTCCATGGTTTTTTAAATGGTAACCTTTGGTGGATGTTAGGTTGTTCATAAATATTTGGTATTATAAATAATCCTGTAAGTAATTTTTTTTTTTTGGTGAACCTTGGAGTAAATTCCTAGAAGAAGAATTAGTGGGTTAAAGTAGCCATACACTTTACATTTTGTTGACATTATAATTTTTCCTTCCAGAAAGTTCTAATGTGTAACCCCACTATCACTGCATGAGACTCCTTTTTACCAGAGCCTCTTTCTCACTGTGTTTAATCAGTTTCTGATGACTTTTTTTTTTCATCATTGCCAATAAAATGGGAGGACAATTTCTTATTATGCAACTTATTTAAAATTTGGCCTTTTGCCACATATGTATTGATTTCATACTACCTTTGGTATGCATAAAGAATGAAAAGTTAAGCGTGATCATTTGAACCATTAAGCGAGTATGGAAACTCTTGTGTCTTAGACATAACGTAGGAAGCACAGTAAATATAATAGAAAACTTTTCACTTAAAAAGTTTTATATTTATATCCGTTCTTCTGCCCCACTGCCCTCCTTTGCACAGACGTGTTCTGGGGAGTGCGCGTGGCTGAAGGGAATAGCCTTTTATAGGCCTCAGGTCTCACGGGCTCCCGGCTCACCACTAATTGATAGGGGGGTTCCCTGGTTCTTGGCGGTCAGGGCTTAATTAACATCCTGGCCAGAGTCCAGAACCGCTCCCTGGAGATGGCGGTGGCACACCCCATGTCTGGGACTTATTGCTGATCTTTTCATTGTTATTGCTGTGACACTTCATTCTCTCTTCCCTTGATTGTTGACTTTATTGAACACCAGCGATTGTTTATGGTCCAACCATGAACTATGCATGGTCCACGTTGGATGGTTCTCATGAAAGCGTGTCCATTTGGTAGCTACAGAAACATTTAGCACTATCTTCGTAGGGCTTAAATATTGGACTTTCTCTGGAATAGACTCCCAGCTCTCTGCTGTGGCTTTAGGCTCTACAGTGAAAGACTGGGTGCATAGGCGTGAGCCTATGGTTGACATGACTAGCATCTTCCACTTCCTGACTGTTGACCTGGAACAACTGCCTTGCCTTTGTGAAACCACATAGAGTTGTTGTGAGGATTAAATCAGATCATGTACATAACGTGGTCGGCCTGGTCCATGTTAGCTCATCAGGTAGAATCCAACGGGGACCATGAAATACTCATGAGAGTATCTTGCTCCTTGCACTTTCCCTCTGAAGAATAGACTGGGGGTGAATGTTCAGGATGCAATGTACAAGGATGGCATTCCCAGGAATCCTGCCCTCTCCCTGCCATGTCCATATTTCATGTACCACATTGGCATTGGGCTTACCTCCCTATAGAGCAGCGGTTCTCAACCTCTTTTAATGCTGTGACCTTTAAATACAGTTCCTCATGTTGTGGTGACCCCCAACTATAAAATTATTTTTGTTGCTACTTCATAACTGTAATTTTGCTATTGTTAATGAATCATAATGTAAATATCTGTTTTCCAATGGTCTTAGGTGACCTTGCTAGCAGTTTTCAACCTGTGGGTCGCGACCCACAAGTTGAGAACCGCTGCTGTAGAGCCTAAGACCATCAGAAAACACAGATATTTACATTATGATTCATAACAGTAGCAAAACTACAGTTATGAAGTAGCAACAAAAATAATTTTATAGTTGGGGGTCACCACAACATGAGGAACTGTATTAAAAGGTCACAGCATTAAAAGAGGTTGAGAACCACTGCTATAGAGTGATTGATCTCCAGCCTCCTCAACTAGACTGCAAGCTCCTGAGGGCAGACACTGGTCACAGTCCACTCTGAACCCCTGACCCTTACACCCAGCTTGATACAGAGCCCGTGTTAAGTGAATTCTTGTCAAAGGAATGAACCTAATTCCCTATTACCTATTTTCCTTAGCTTCTATAGCATGGACTAGTTGCACAGTTGGCATGGAATACATATTTGTGTAACTAATTATTAAACAACAAATTAATCCATTTCCAACTTGCTTTCTCTTTCAACGATATACAATCACAATAGGATGAAGGAAATATGTCTGTCATTCAATGATCATGCTAGCTCTGTCCATGACTCATTGAATTTGGTGAGGCCATAATGAGAAGCTGCTATGACCCGGGCACTGTGACAAGCAGGGTGGAGATTACGGAAATGAATGAGACCTGATACTACTGCAGCACTAAGAAGGGGCTTGAAGAGCCATCTCAAATAGAACCAGTTCCTGGGTGCTGGTGCATAATGCTGTACAGAGGAGGGGATGACGTGGATGGAGGAAACTACATGATTCATCTCATGTATTCAGATCCGGCTTCAAGCATCAGTGACACTTACATTTTAAACGGGATTTACACTTTAGCTTTTACTTCAGGAGTCAGCAATTTTTTTTTTCTCTAAAGGGACAGATAGTAAATATTTTCAGCTTTTCTGGCCTTACAGTCTCTGTCACAACGATTCAGCTGTGTGTGTCAAGAAGGCAGCCACAGACAATATGACAACGAATGGCTGTGACTGTATTCTAATAAAACTTCATCTCTAAAGCAGGCAGCAGGCCAGGCCTGGCCTGGGGGCTGGGGGAACAGGCACAGCCAGCCAACCCCTGCTCTGGGCAATGATTTTTGAGTGGGAGAAACCTGATTAGGTTTTTGTTTTTCCGGAAAAGCTCTATTTGCTGACACCTTGCTATCTCCTTTCTCCTTCTGTACTTCAAGTCAGTAATAATAACCCTGCCTATTTATATCACACTTTACAACGTACGAAGCATTTTCAAGTTCCTTGTAATCCCTACTAAGCAAGCTGGGAAGCTTTACCCCGGTTTTAAAGAAGTGGAATGGGCTGCAGAAGAGTTAGGTGGCCTGGTCCTGTGTCCCAGAGGCGGGACTGGAACCCAAACCCCGGGACCAGCCTCAGGACTTCAGGGGAGACCCCGAGTTTCCCACTTAATTTGGCCCATCAGATGTCTCCCCAGCATGTAGCCAGGCAGAAGTCTAACCATTGAATGTATTGCTCATGTTACTCCAGCTAGAGGATGCGTTCTTTTCCTCTCTCTCTCTCTCTCTCTCTCTCTCTCTCTCTCTCGTGCATTTAAAAAAAAAATTTTATTAATGTATTGCATATATACATATCTTCCCTTTGCCCCCCACCTCCCAGGCATACCCTAACCCCCAGTGTCTTGTGTCCATTGGTTATGCTGACATGCATGCATACAAGTCCTTTCTTGATCTGTTATCTCCCCCACCTCTCCCTAACCTTCCCGCTGTAATGTGACGGTCTGTTTGATGCTTTACTGCCTCTGTATCTATCTTTTTGTTCATCAGTTTATAATGCTCTTTAGTATCCATACTTGAGTGAGATCATGTGGTATTTTTCTTTCACTGACTGGCTTATTTCACGTATTGGCTGCATTCTTAAAGATAGGAATTCGTCTTATACTTTTATGTCTTCCTCAGTATAAGTTTGTAGGAGGCACCGTAAAAATAACTTCTGATCGCTTACTCCTGGGTCTTGTGGTTCTTCACATCAAAGTTCCCTTCGCTCCCATCTGTACTCAGCTGCGTGGTGGTCAGACGCTGGCGAGCATCGCCGCATACCCATCCGGAATCAGAGTTCGTGTCTGCGCTCCAAGACTCTGTCTTTCCCATTTGAAAGTTGCCTCAGCAGCTTTCTCAATAAGAAGCAGAGGGGCTGATAAAATTGGGGGAGAGGGAGGTCCGTGTGAATCTGCATTTCCCCCCAAATGGTCAAGAAGCCAGAGGGAACTGGCTCTCTTTTTTGCCTCCTGGAATTACGAAGCAGAGGTTGACTTGGGGGTAGAATTATGCACCAAATTATAAGAATCAAAACTCACATATTTGGAGCCTAGAAAGATACCGTGATCATGAAATCTTCTGTTTCAAACACGCCATGTTTCTCCTTTTCTCAGTCCCTGCTCTTTGTACCCAAGTCTCCATCATCTGTCATCTCTGCCACCAAAAGCGAGGTCTCAGCCTTGTCTGCTATACCATGTACCTTCCACATGGCAGCCGGAATGTCCTTTATAAAATGTAATCAGATCAGGCCAAGCCTCTCTCTGAAACCCTCCAAAGGCACTCCGTTGTATTTAAATTAAAACCGGAAGTCTTGACAAAATCTGCAAGACCCTGCATCACCTGGCCTTGCCCATCACCACCCCTCCCCCATCTCATCTCCTGCCACTTTGCCCCTTCCTTTCTCTGACCTGGTCCCCGTCCCTGGACATGCCCCATTCATTCTCGTCATCTGTCCTCCTTGCAGGCTGCTCCTTTTGTCTGGACTGCTCTCCCCCTTTCCAAGGCCGGTCCCCTCACCCAGGGAGCCTCAGCTCCAAGCATGCCGTCTCCCGGAGGCCCTGCCCAGCCGCCTCTCCCTCCCGTGGCCCTCTGTCCTATTAGCTTGTTGCTTTATTTGTTGATGGGCTGTGTCTGTCCCACTTATCAAGGAGCCTCAGTAAGCATTTGTTGAAAGAATGAGTGAATGAATTCTTAAGGTTAGTGTCTTCAAGGAATCACACAACCTTGGCATTGGGCTTACCTCCCTGTGAGAAATAGAACAGAAAACTTCAAAACTTTACACCCTGGGGGACTTCCCATATTTCTAAATCCAAGCTTGACCCCAATCCTATTATCTGAGACAGAATAAAGCCGAGATGTTCTAGAAAACACAGGAAGCCTGGTCACCCTGAGCCACTCCCTGGGACCCCGGGCCTCCTAGCAAGCTCGGTCTGAAAGCCACTGAGACAAGCCCTCTCATTCTACATATGGAGGAGCAGAGACTCTGAGCTCTCCTATACCCACAGTGCTTTCCAGAATAGGGTCACTGTCTCATATCCCTGTCCCCAGCACGGTCTCTGGCATGGCAGAGCGCATTGAACGTGGCTGAACTCTCAGGCGACGCGTCACTGAGTCTGCAGGCAGCAGTGGGACACGATGCTGCGGTGCAGGCCTCTGTCCTCCAGGGCAGCGGTGATGGTGGAGGGACATGGCCTCCACCTGCTGCAGGGACAGGCGCCTCCTTTGGAACCAGCCCTCATGCAGAGACTGGCTGTCTGCGCCCACGGGCCTCACGTGGGTGGCAGGCCACCAGCGCTATTTCCTGTCTTCCTACCGCCCTGGCCCTTCGATTAGGTTCGTCAGAAACCCAGGGAGGATATTATTCTTCCACCTCCTCTTCCTTCGCAGTCTCCTTCTTCTCCTCTTCCTTTTATTAAAAAACCGTAAAATGTTTCAGGCATGGAAATCAGCAGAGAGGAGAGTGCGGTAAACATAATAAGGACTGAACCCGCGGCCTAGATTCCGAGCGGAGCTGCTACAAATCCCCTGAAGCCCTCACCCTCGGCTCTCCCTCTCCTCTCTCCTCTATTTCCCGCTCCCGTCTCCCTCCCCCCCTCACTCCCCCTCCTTCTCCTCCTGCCTCTCCCTCTGTCCTGTTTTCTCCTACACGTTGCCTCCTCCCGGCTCTGTTCTCCACCTCCTCCCCAGCTCTTCAGCCTGCCACCTCCCCTGCCCCGCGTTGTCACACCCCTGCCTCCGCATCCTCGTCCCCTTCTCCCTTTCTTTTCTTCCTCTCGGCCCCCTCCCTTGCCGTCTCCTTCTCCCTGTGCCTTTAGAAAGCGCTTCTGGGTCAGTGATTCATGCCTTTTAGCTGTTCAGTGTCAAGATGGGAACTCGGTCTCCCTTGGATCTGCCTCTCCCACAAACCTCAGGGACTCGCCCTGCGGGGACAGTTCTCTGGGTCACATGTTCCGGGCCAGAGGCGCCCGATGTTCCTGTCGCCGCTTCCGAAAGGTCACCTCCAGCCTGCTCTCCCCCCGGGTAAACGTGTTACCACCTTCACATGCGGTGGTCGACCAGCCGGCCCCGCCTTCTCTCCGGGAGGAGGAGCTGGGAGCTCTGTCCTGTACTCGGCTCTGAATTCTCTCCAGGAGGCCTTTCCCGTGTCTCTCACTACACGCCTACCCTCTGCATCACTAGGGACATTTTCTTGCCATGTTTTAGGTTAAAAGTCCATGCTCCTTGGACTTTGAAGGAATCTGACTTCCTCTTCCCGGGGTCAGACACTAGGGGAGCTGCCTGCTCAGACATGGAAGAGAGCCCTTAGAATTTGACATCCAGGGAATGACGGTGTGTCGGATGGCAGTGGGGACACAGCACTGATTGTCTCACCCCCGCCCCCCGCCCCTGCCCTGCATCAGCTCAAGTCAGAAAAGCCAGCACGAAGCTGGCAGGTGGGGATTTGCACGCCTAGACAGGGGTGCGTTAGCGGGGCGCTGAGTTGGCCCGGGATTCTGCGAGGCTCCTTTTCAACATCGAGGCGATGATGCTTCCCATCTCCACACGGGGAGGACCCAGTTGCGGTGAAAGAAGGCGGGGAACGCCATCTGAGCATCTTCTTTAGTTTGGGGGCGCCTGGGATCTCTGTTTCCCCTCTTAATTAGCTGGAGTTTGCGCTTGCTAACATCATCCTGCCGCCGAAGCTGTTAAGGCTAAAATTGGAAAAGCTTCCCGCTCTGAGAGATCTATGCTCCGGTGTAATCCAATCAGACACATTGGGTTGATTAAAATCCTAGAACTTATACTCAAAAGAAAAACGACTCCCGGGACCCTCTGTTCTTTAAAGGCGCCGCCAAGGCCTCCGGAGCGTCTCAGGCTCACTGGCCCATCACCCAGGTCCACCAGGACCAGGCCTCACGGCTCCCACGTTGCCGATGAGAAAACCGTAGCGGGAGGGGGAGAGACCTGCCCGAGATGAGCGTGGTCTGGCAGAACCAGAAGGACCTCAACATCGTATTAGGTGAGGAGCTTCCGTGGGCCTGGAGGAAGGCCAGCGCCCATCGGCGGTGCCCGGGGTGCGGGCCAGCAGAAGCGCCCGCCGCGACGCACACCTCACACCCGCCAGGGACAACTGTCAAGCCCCGGGCTCCGCAGTGCTCCGTCCACCTCGGTGCCGCACAGCGTTGGCAGGCAGCTGCAGGGACGGCTCCCCGCTTCTGGATCGCTGCCTGCACTGCAGACTTTCCACACGGAGCAGCGCAGGTGCGGGGAGTTGGTTGTCTGATCTAATCACAGAGGCACCGAGAACTCGGGGGCGGCCAGCAGTTTACAGGGGCCACAGGACTCCAGTGCTGTTCACGAGCCCATCCCTCATTTCTCAGACCAGCAAATGGTGTGCCCCGCCGGTATCGTGGGTGGCACATAGTAGATGCTCAATAAACAGGGTTCTGTTTTTTTACCATGATCACCACTATGCATTGGGCCCCGGGTCCCACAGAGATACAGGGCAACATCCCAGGGTTTGAAAGTCCCTGCAGGGGTGGTGACACATCCCAAGCAGCTGCCTGGCTTGCACCCAGCTCTAGCCCCCTTCTCATGCTCCAGGTAAGAGATGGAGACAGGCAGGAAGATGGGCAGCCCCATTACTCGGGCTCTGGGGTCCTCACTTAGCTACCTGCACTCACTGAGTCTTCTTCCTGCCCCGATCCTGGAGAGAGGCAGGGCATTCATTTTTTCCTCTCCTGCTGAGAGGAGATTCCCTCCTGAAGCCCCCACAGTGCCCCATCATCACCCCAACTCCAGCCACTGGGGGTCATGCCCTCTCCCCATGCACCCTACTCTAACCACAGCCCCCAGTAGTGGGGGTGGTATTCTCTCTCCTGCAAGGACATGTGATTATTTGCTGGGGCCTTTTTCCTACAAAGAGTTATTCGCGTGTTTACATCTCTGCTTGCTGAATGACCTAGAACAATCACCTGATGCCTGTGAGCTCAGTTTCCTCCTTTTAGAATGAGACCGTTTGGCGTCTGTCATGAAGCAGCTGGCACGTAAGAGGTACAGTAAGGATCAGCCAGCAGACCTCTTGGCTTCCTTCCTTCTTCCTGCCTCCTCCTGCGGACATTGTCCCCAGCCCCCTCTCCACCTTGCCTCGCTTGAACATGGACCTTTGGACCAATGGTCCCCAGCCAAGCCTGGCTGCCCTCCACGATCCCCGCTGGGCGATGACCGCATCCGCGCGGTTTGTTCGAGCCTGGCTTGCTGGATGGGGCTCAGGATTGGGAGCCAGGCAGGCAGAGGAGAGGGAGCCAGACTATCTTGCTGTGGGGGGCAGTAGCGAGTCAGCCCCAGGGCCACATCAACATTCCCTGTGACGAGGCCCAGGACCTTACAGATCTGGGGTTGCTGTGAATGGCTCTCAACGCCTGCAGAACCAGGACCCCTTAAGTCCAGGCGGAGCGGCTTGCAGTGGTTTGATCATTAGGTGGTGTGGCCCTGGTGGATGAGGGCACAGCTTTTGAAGACAGACAGCCTAGGTTTCTAGCTGGCTCTGGCATTTCCTGAGTCTATGATGTAGGTTAAAGCATTTCACCTCTTTGTGTTTTGGTTTCCTCATCTGTAATATGCGGCGAGTAGTGTTACTTTGTAAGTTGTAAGATTTAAATGAAGTCGTGCTCGATAGCAGTGGTCGGCAAACTGCGGCTCGCAGGCCACGGTTTGCCGCTCTGTAGACTAATGAGTTTGCCGACCACTGCTTTAGGGAAAAAACTTAAAAATATTTTAATAATGTACTAATGTCTTTAACCTGAAGTCAAAACTTCTGGGTAAGGGTAATGCCTTAGGCAGTGGTCGGCAAATTCATCAGTCAACAGAGCGGCAAACCACGGCTCGAGAGCCTCATGTGGCTCGTGAGCTGCAGTTTGCCAACCACTGCTCTATAGCATTCAGAAAGGTACCCGTCGGGCCACTGGCTCTTGGTACGTGTTGGCTCCTTTTATCATGACCAGTATCATTATTCTTGGCATCATCATAATTGTTATCCAAGCGTGAGAGCCAGCGAAGACTTCCATCACTCACCGGTTGTGCCACTCAAACTCTCACCAGTGAAATGCAAGTATTTATCACTCATCCAGAAACTGCCCAGAGTGGGGACGAGGACTGATAAAACAGAAGTGGGTATGTGAGATAGTTACAATAACAAGCAGATGCTATAAGACCAAAGGCAATAATAACCGAGGGAAGATAGGAGGCAAGCAATAAAATTTGGAAAGAAGAGAAAACAGCCTCAACCTTGACATGGGCCTCCTAGTAAACCATGGCGAAAAGGGAAACTAGAGGGACACCATTATCATTACTTAGTGATGGAAAGTATATTATTTCATCACTGGAGACTTTAGTTCTAAGAAAAGCTTATCATAAGTACAGTGGTACCTCGAGATACAAGTGCCCTAACATATGAGATATATTTGAGATATGAGCCTTCGAGCGAGTGATTTTTGCTTTGAAATACGAGCAACATTTGAGATAGGAGTCATCATGCGGATCGGCCAGCTGCACACAACCCACCAGTTTAACACTACTCGAGCGTCTCCTAGTTTCCCACGCCTCAAGGTTACGGAACGAATTAAACTCGTATCTCGAGGTGCCACTGTATATCCATTATGAATTGGTTAGCAAGTCTCAAATTTCAGGCCTAAACTCTAAGAGCAAAGAGAATTCTGAGGACACCTGAAAAGTATCACAGGAAAAATGGTTGCAGGAACGTGGACTCTTTAACCCAGAAGAGGGAAGTGGTTAGGGGAACACGATGTTCCATTTGAGGACTTCGCTGCAGCATCAGCGAGGAGCAGCACTGCTCCGAGATGCTTCTGCAAACAGAAGTGGAGCTCCATGGCCGGATGCCTCCAGGAGACAAATTGAGTTCAGCTGAAAACTAAACTCGCTCAAACCGAAGTACCTAATCCAAACAGGCGGTGGACTTGGCCTGGAAGGTGTGAGCTCCCCGTTCAAGCTAACGTTTGTGCGGGCGGCCCCCTCTCAGGGCCATGTGGGGAGCAGAAAGGTGACCCTGCATCCCAGGACACTCTCCTAGTCACCGAGTCTATGTCACATAGAAGCAGCTTCTCGGAGGAAGAGACTTTCTCCCTTGAATCGGGGTTAACAACTCTTAACAAAAACCATTCCCTCTAAGCTACTCACTTTGAAATTAGGGGGCAGGCTGAGTAGAGCAACCAGATTATTTATTATTCAAGAGAAAGACTATGAGGAAATTATTTGGCTGAGCAATTCTCAGTACGTTTGGGGAAATAGTCCCCATTGTCAGAAGTGTCTCTCACCTGCCACTAACCTCCCTGTGTCCCAGATGCCACTAGCATTGGCAAGTGTACAATCCCCAAGACCCCACAGCCCCACTCAGCTCTCCTCCATCCAGGCTTATCAGCTGGGCTGCCAGTAGCTCTTCCTCACCTGGGTTCCTCTTGGGCAAGGCCATATCTCCCTGAGCATCATCCGATCGGTGTTTACAGAGAGCCCGACTCTCTGGGTTTGAGCTCTGGTTCGATCAGTTACTAGCTCTGAGTCCTCTGAGACCCAGTTTCCTTATTGAGAAAGTAGGATTGATAAGAGTAATCACTGTACACACATATACAACTATCTATATATATAAAAGCCTAATAAGAGTAACCACTATAAACACATATACAATTATCTACATATATATAAGCCTAATAAGAGTAACCACTATAAACATATACACAATTATCTATATGTATAAAAGCCTCCAGTTCAACCTGGAGACCTGGAGTCCGATTGCTCGCTATGACGTGTGCTGACCACCCAGGGGGTGAGGTGGAACGAAGGGAGGCCCTGGCCGGCAGACGGAAGGCCCCAATAGGCTCTGATCGCTGGCCAGACCTAGGGACCCTACCTGTGCATGAATTTTGTGCACCGGGCCTCTAGTAGTTCTATAAGATAATAAAATCAAGTTTTTAGCTTAGTGGTTGCCTTATCCATTGCATCAAAGGTTGGATAGTAAATATTTACAGCTTTGCAGCTCACGCAGTCTCTGTTCCAACTATTCAGCTCTGTCATTGGAGCCATAGATCATGCGTGGCGCTATTCCAATAAGCCTTATTTACACAGCTTGTGTGCGAGACATAGGCCATCGTTTGCTGATCCCTGTAATTGTATGAAGCAGCCAGTGAGGTGACCAGATGGAAAATTACAGTGACCACAGAGGCTAAAGGGAATTAACAAAAGGGGGTGGAACGGTGGTTTCGGTGACAGCCCCCAGTAGGTAAGAGCTCAAGCCATAGTCTGGTAGACCTGGATTGAAGTCTGGTCTGGGTGAACCGTGTACAGTGGTAACTCGAGATACGAGTGCCCTAACATATGAGATTTTTGAGATACGAGCCGTCAAGCAAGTGATTTTTGCTTTGAAATATGAGCAACATTTGAGATAGGAGTCATCGTGAGGATTGGCTGGCTGCACACAACCCACCAGTTTACTGTGACTTGAGCATCTCATAGTTTCCCACGCCTCAAGGTTACGGAACGAATTAAACTCGTATCTTGAGGTACCACTGTATACTCTCTGAGCCTTGGTTTTCTAATCTATAAATTACAAAATGGCAAGTAAAAGGATCTCTCTCAAAGGTCAATGTGTGGATTCTAAGAGATAATGAGACATGCCGCCACGCATTTAGTAGGAGCCCAATAAGTGTTGGCAAATAAGCATGATGATGATAGACTTTTGCACTGAACTGAACCAAATTGAACCACGGCCTCGCCTTACTTCGAGTCTGCCCAGATGGTATGGCTCATTAGGTAAAGCAAGGGCTTTTGATCCTGAGAGTGCCTGGCGCCCTGCCTTGCGTCTCCTCTTTCACTGTCTAAAAGGGGGGGCTGGTGCTCACGGCTTTTTCCCTAGGGGGGCGGCTAGAATGAGACCACGAAGGGAGAGCCTGCCTCCCACCTGCCTAGCAATCCGACGCCACATCAGCATAAGAACCAGTGACTGCAGTCCCCGTGTGTCAGCAATGAGCCTTGGCCTTTCCGTCTTCCCACCTCGGAGGATGTGAGGCGAGCGGGGCCAAAGGTCAGTCGCGGAGAATATGAGCTTCTGTCTGGGCTGCGCACAGCCGCCTGGAGGTTCGGATTGGGGCAGTTCCGGGAAGGCCCTTGGCTTTGGATTGCTTCTGTTTGATATTAATGTCCTGCGGATGGGCCTCTCCGCAGAGCGTTTTGTTCGGGGAAGAGATTGCTGTCAAAGGTGAGGCTCACTGTGTTCCTTCCCACTCGCGTTGATGCAGGAAGACTGTCTTAACAAATGGCTCTCCCCAGTGTTCAGACTGTGCTTTTAGTTTAAAACCGGTTTTCATTCCTTACTTCTGTGTCTCAGGTTTCCCAGAAAAAAAAAAATGGACACTCATGGCCCTACTGAATTTTTTATCAAGGCATCTCTGCCCTAATCATCTACTAATTGATATTGTTTTATGCCCTATCTCTCCACAAAGTTATGGGATTCTCACAGAATATCCTGGTTTCCCCCTAACACTAAAAAAAACCTCCATATCTCTTTTTCTTTCTTTTCCTTCCTCCCTTCTTTTTTTCCTCTCCCCCCTTTTTTCCTCCCTTTCAGTATATGTACTTCTATTAATCAGCCGCCATGTGCCAAAAATTGAATTGGGCAGTAGGATTAACTTGAAGTCTAAAGAATGAGATAGGTACATTACAGATAAGGTGGTAAGAGGCAAGCTCTCAGCAAGGTCAGGTGAAAATCTCCCTTCGGGGCCTTTATCCTGTTCTCTCATCAGGAGAGGCTTCCTAGCGGAGGGCAGAGCTGAGCCAGGCTTTTAGGTTGCAGAGGGATTCAAGCAGGTGAAGAAGGAAGCAGCGGACTCAACAGAGGGCCTCGTCCAGACAAGGAAAACAGAGTTGTTCCTTCCACCGGGACTGGATTATTGGCAAGTGTCTGGGGAAGGCTGGCTGGCAGGAGGCAGGGTACAAAGGCTGTCTTAGGTCAAACACCGTGTACTTTCAATATCTGAAAAGGCAGGCGAGCTGTATATTTATGAAGCAAGTGTAAATGTCAAGGTTCTCCATTTTGGCTGTAATTGGGTCAAGAATGTGTCTTCTTGGTCCATTACTGCTAATTAGAAGCTTTGATTATAGTGATACAGGCCTTTGATGAGTAAAGTGATAAAATAAGTTAATTGTGGCTTAATATATAGAGTTTGCTACCCACTATCTTTCTATACTCAAATCTGTGGGGACAGCGAAAGCAACTAAAAGGCTCTTGGTGGTAGAAATAAACTGAAAATATTTCCTCCTAGTTCCAAATTGCAAATACAACCTGCTTTAGAATTGAACGCACGTAAGTGATAAACAACAACGGCAAATGATTTATTAGGAGTTCTGCTCATTACGGAACTTAGCTGTGGGTAGGAAAGGTCAATAGTAAGCAAATAAACACACAAATAAGTGTGTAATTATAAGACGTGCTAAGTGTTGTGAAGAAAATGGAGTCCTATGGAGAAATAATAGAGGGATTGCATTTGCATCAAAGATAGGGAAAGTACTTTCTGAGGAAGTTCACCTTAAGTTCAACTTTAAGTACAGGAGGGATGGTGAGCATTACCTAGGCGAAGGGATGGGCATGGAAAGAGGCTGTTCTAGGCAAAAGAATACTGTGTACACTGGTCCAGAGGTGCTCGGTCTCTGTACCAGCTAAGCAAAGAGATGAACTGGAGCCGTAATATTAGTTCTGAGGCCATGATAAACCTTGATCTTAGTTCTGAAAACATCAGGATGATTTTAAGAGTTTGCAGTGGGACAAAAGTTAAATTAGGTGACCAGAGAGGTGGCTGGTACCGTCACTCGGATGAAATTGTAGTGATTGGACTAGGTGGTAATAGTGAAGAAGGGGCGAATTGGATACATTTTTAAAAATGCTTTTGGTAAACTTTGGTAATAAATGGGTGAGGGGGAAAAGATGTAGAGCAAGGAAATTAATGTGAGCTGGCTTGACTTGGAAACCAAGATTCTGAGTCAGCTAGACTGATGGCTTCATCTAGTGCAGTGGTTCTCAACCTTCCTAATGCCGCGACCCTTTAAGACAGCTCCTCATGGGGTGGTGATCCCCAATCAGAAAATGATTTCCGTTGCTACTTCATCACTGTCATTTTGCTACTGTTATGAACTGTCATGTCAATATCTGATATGCAGGATGTATTTTCATTATTACAAATTGAACATAATTAAAGCATAGTGCTTAATCACAAAAACAATATGTAATTATATATTGTGAGATATTTATTTCTAATTACAAATAAATGAAATTTTGTCTTGAATCGTGGTGTAGCATGGGCAACAGTCTTCATATAACAACAGTAAACTACGTTGCTATACCAAGGAGCAGTGTGTTGGTTCCTAAGACCATGGGAAATAGGTGTTTTCTGATGGTCTTAGGTGACCCCTGTGAAAGGGTCATTCGACCCCAAGGGGGTCGCGACCCACAGGTTGAGAACCACTGATCTAATGTTGGCCAGGGCCCCTTGGAGGGGTTTTCTGGATCCTCTCGGCCACGGGCTGTGATGTGACCACCACGTTTGCTTAGATCTTTTGGCCAACGTATAAGCCTGCGGCTCTGGAGGCAGTTATGTCCTTTCCTTTGCCTCATGGTTAGCCCAGAGGTGGTGTGCACCGTACCATCTAAAACACCCCCCTTCCGAGGAGAAAGTCCACCCAGATGTCAAACCATTTGGTTCTCCGCTCTCTATACAAGGTGACCACAGGGCCATGCTACAAATGAGACTGCATCTTGACCTGCAGAGACTCTGCTGTCTATCAATGCAAACACCGCAAAAACACTGAAGGACCGGGAAGAGTGCGGGAGAGTCATAACAGATTACACTGGGCATGTCCTCACTCCCCCAAAAGGAGGAAGGTCTGCAGGGACTAGCTCCCATATGCCGGGGAGTTTGGGCTTGAAATTCTCCCCTGGGTTGGGGGGGCGGAGAAGGTAACATGGTCTCTGGGCAGTCTGGAGCGCTGGTACGTTTCTTGGGATAAAGTGCTGATGGAGTCTTTGGCAACAGACCTAAATGTCTGGGCCCTGGGAAAGTGGTTTGATTTGGCTCCGAGGAGGGCTTCCCTCTGAGCCTTAATGGAAGTCGTTCCTCCATCCCTGCACATCCGGCTTGCCAAGTATATAGATGAGCCTTATTTTTCAAAGAGCGACTTCTTGTCCCCTCTCTATCATCTTCCTGCCTGCGGGGCTTCTCCCAGTGCCTTCAAAGCACACCCAGGGTCTCATTTCTGGGCAGCTTCTCTGGAATGGAAGTGAGGGGGGGGATGCAGGTGGGCACAGGAGGGCCTGTGGGAACGAGGAGGCAAGAGGCCATTAGGATGACAATGACCTCAGAAGCCCCCTCAGCTCATCCTTTCTCAGCGGCACGGAGACCTCCCCATCGATTCCTCCCCCCGTGAGGGCTCCATGGGCAATTAAGAAGGCCCCCCATCATTTCAACAGGCAGTGACAACCTGATGCAGACCCTGCGGGTGGCCACAGCTCACCAAGCAGTAACCGTATTAGCCGCATAGGAATTTCCATCAGGATCACCTTATGGAGCTCATTTGTGGGCTTATTAACCCCCAAATCGCTCCTAACAAGGCTCCATCTCCATATGGGAGTGCCTGCAGGGGACTAGGGAGACCATCATAATTGCTCCTCAACCAAAGCCGTTTAGGATTAGGGAAGGAATCGGTCTCTGGAACCAGGGAGACCCTGGTTTGGAATCTCTGCTCTTCCGCTTTTCAGCTGTGTGACCCCGAGCAAGTAACTGAACCTCTCTGAGCCTCAGTGACTCGTTCACAAAACGGCGATACTGGTCATAACCCTCTCGCTGGACTGTGGTCTGAATTATTTGAGGCCCTACAGAGCATTCAGTGAATACGAGGCGCCGTTATTACCATTATTTTTATAGAGATTGCAAACCCAAATGCCTTCAAGGTAACGCGGGCGAAGCAGGCTGGGAAGATTGGCAGAGAGAAAAATGCCATCAGGGGGGCCGTTGCCGCTCAGCCGAACCTTCATTATTAAATGGGATCCGGTGTTATTGCAGCCAGCGACTTCTTCAGAAGCAGCCAGAATTTAGCGTTAAACATCCCAGATTTTAATTGTTGGTGAAGCATTTAAAATTTTTAAATAGTTTATATGGAGAGTGGGGGAGCATCCCAAATACATCTGGACAGCTGCCCCCTTGCCACCTCTGGGTGCTCCTTCCTGCAGGAACTGAGCTGGAGCCGGGTCCTCAACATAACTCACTCCAGGCGGCCAGGTGGGGCCACCCTGGGAGCGGACTGGATGCGGGGCGGGAAGGAGGGAAGGCCCACCCCTCCCCCAAAGTCGTAACATGTCACCAGGCCCTGTGCATGGAAACAGAGAGGCCGGGCAGGAGTCAGAAACAGGCTGTGGTCCAGGGTCCCTAGGAGGTGACTAGCAAAACGGTGGCATCTACGCCCAGGTGTCCAAGTCACTCATGTGTGCTGTGCCCACCGGGGCCGCGATGTGGCTCCCTCTGTGTGGTTCAGACTTGAAAAAATGAGGTCACTCGGGATTCACTATAGCAGCAGGGAATTCTCACTTTCTCACAAGAAGACACCTAAACAGTCATTTGCAGAGTCCAAGTGGTTTCTTCAATCAACTCTCTCTAAGCTAAGGGTGACTGAACTGTGTGCTGCCTTCAGAAAGCCTCTATTCCAGTGGTTCTCAACCTGTGGGTCTCGACCCCTTTGGAGGTTGAACGACCCTTTCACAGGGGTCGCCTAAGACCATCGGAAAATGCAGATATTTACATCACGATACCTAACAGTAGCAAAATTTCATGGTTGGGGGTCACCATCACATGAGGAACTGTATGCAAGGGTCGTGGCCTTAGGAAGGTTGAGAACCGCTGCTCTATTCCCTTTACCCACAAATGTTGCCTCTTAGACTGAGTTTTCTGTCTCAGCAGGTGTTGAGTCCTGGGAAGTAGATGGGGTACTAATTGCTAATGAGCATGAAGACCTCTTTCTGACACTGAGCATTATCAAGCAGTCCTGAGTTTCACCTTTTCATTAGCCAGTAAGTTATTTAATAAATAATGATTGTCCACCACACACCAGGCTTTGTGCAAGGGGCCTTGGATAGTCAGAAAGTTCCATGATCAAATATAGGCTCTGGTGCTTGCGAAGAAAGCCTGGTTCCTCGTAAGTAAAATGGGGGTGATAATAGTGCTAAGTCATTTCATAGTCAAAGAATTACACAAGGCAGCGTGTACCCACAGCTAGCATTCCATAGCTACTAGCCACATTCATGTCAATGACCATTCATGTCAATGATCACAACCATCGGGGTTGCTTCTGTTATCCCCACTTTTCGTAGAGGAGGAAATAGAGTTGGAAAGTGATGAATGACCTTGTCCAGGGTCACACACCTAGCAGTGTTCGAGCTGGGATCAGCCAGTCACCAAAGCCCACTGTGTTTGCACGAAATCACGCTGCCAGGGGCACACATTCCTGGGCTCACCGCTGTCCGGAGAGAGAATTGGGAGCAGCACTAAGTCTGAGCTCTGTAAGACTCCTGGGGATTTGAGGCTGAGAACTCTCTCCTGCTGGAAATGTGCACACACATGAGGTTCAGGGTGCTGAAAACACAAATGCTCTTTATAGGGAAACTAGTGGCCTGGTGCACAAAATTCATGCACATTAAAAGGGGATTAATTAGAGGAAAGAATTTAATATCACTATTTGTCCTTTCTCTATAATAGAAGTATCAGAGATGAAGAAAATTAGTAAAGTGTACATGAAAATCTCCCTCCTGTCAGAGTCTGGCGCTCACCACAGGACCCAGGGTCAAGTCCCCGCCCACCCATATGTACCTCAAAATTGCATGAGACTAAGGCTCACTCCCATTGGGCTAGATCCAGACCCAGCCAGTTCCATCCTTTTCAAGCCCTGCTGTGGCAAGTGGCATAGCCTCAGGGCCCCCAGCCCAGACCAGGGGTGGGGAGTGTGCCTTGAGGTAATCCATTAAGCCCCACCAGGTGGGGACACAGCCTGAGATCCCCCATCAGGTGGCGGGGGGAGGGGAGATATGTGCAGCCTCAGGTCCCCAGTCAAGCCCCAACTGCAGGGCGAATGCAACCTCAGGTCCCCCATCAAGCCCTGCCAGGCAGGGGTGCTGCCTGAGTTCTCCTGACCAAGCACCGGGGGTGCACCTGAGGTCCCCCATCAAGCCCCGCAGGGTGGGGTGCATAGTCTGAGGTCCCATGTCAAGCCCAGCCAGACAGGGGGGCACAGCCTCAGGTCCCCTGGCCAGGTTCTGGCGTGTGGAACACAGCCTGAGGTCCCCTGTCAAGCCCTGCTGGGCAGGGGGTGTGGTCTGAGGTCCCCTGGCCTAGTGCTGGGGCAAGGGGAGCACCTTGAAGTCCCCTAGCCCAACACCAGAACAGGAAATACACCTTGAGGTCCCCTGTCAAGGCCTGCTGGGTCAGGGGACAGCCTGAGGTCCCCTGGCCTGGCACTGGGGTGAGGGTTGTGGCCTGAGATCTCTCAGCCTGACCCCAGGGTAAGGGGCAAGGCCTGAGGTCCCCTGTCAAGCCCCATGGGGGTGGGGGAGGGCATAGCCTCAGGTCCCTGCTGATTGCTTGTTAACGCTCCTTATGGGAACTTGGCCTCAGCTATGGGTGCAGCCATCTTTGTGACAGAGTGATGGTCAATTAGCATATTCCCTCTCTATTAGATAGGATGCTATCACTCAGTAAATACTAATCAAATCTTTCTCTGAGCCAGGCAATGTCTTTGTCCATGTCCTTGAACCCAGGCAGGAGCAGAGCTGAGCCACTTTCCTGGCAGAGCTGACAGTTCGTCGCAGTCCTGCCGATGGAAAGTTGTGCAGCCAAAAATGTGAGGGTTCAGAAACCCCCATCAAAGCGAAGGAAAAAGTTACGGCCAGCAATGCATCGGGGACCCCCAACTGATGGCCACCGAGGGGTTTGGTCACTAATGAAATGGGATTGCGCTCATCAACGAGCAACTTAGTTTTGCTTTGGCTGCGCAAATGGAGGTGCCAGGGTCCAATCAACAAGCCCCACCTTAGGAGAAGAGCCCGCTTTCATCCGGAGGCGCTTCTACTGTGTTTCCAGGAGGGAGAGTGTTTTGGCCATTTCTGCTTCTCTGTTTACTCTGTGCAGACCAAGTGCCTGATAATTGGGCTCTTGCAGAGAAGGAGCTAGTCTGCGGCTTGTTTGCTTGGAACGTTTTAGAAATCCAAAGTGGTTAATGATGATGGTAACTACCACTTAGTGAGGACTGTTTGCCGGCCGAGATAAATGCTTTACATGTATCGTCTAATTCAATCCTCACAAACAACCCCGTACAATTGAAGGTGCAATTATTCTTCTTTTACACATGAACAGATGAAGGCTCAGGGTGGTCAAATCCTTGTTCAAGGCCCCCCAGCTGGGAAATGGAGGGGAGGGAACTGAACCAGGTCTCCCTTTCTCTAGAGCTGTGGTTCTCTTCCAGGGGCAATTGTAACCCCCCAAGGACGTTTAGGAAAGTCTGGAAACATCGCCGGTGTCACCCCTGGGAGGAGGGTGATACAGGCATCTAGTGGATAGATAGGCCGGGGGTGGGCTAAACATCTTACACTACACAGGACAGTCCTGAAGCGAAGAGTTGTCCGATCTCCATGTCAGTGGCTCTACAGTGGAGAAACCCTATATATAGCGTTCCAGCACTTAACCATCAGCCTGTCCCATCCCTAAACATCTTCCCTGCAGGCCCTTCCGGTTGCAGCATTCTGCGTTTTACAAAACCTTCCCGACCTCTGTTGACGTGTTGTGTTTACGTCCTCGGGGTCGCTCGGTTTTTATCTACCAACTTGTGATGGAACAATTTAGATCAAGCCATTCCCAGGAAAAGCATTTAATGGGCAACGGAACAAGGGAAACCCCCAGTGGGTTTTACGGCCCCATTTCAGCTGAGATTCAAGTTCACTCATGCCGGAAGGGAACTCATTAGCGTCTTATAGGCTGCGGGACAAATGTTAATGGCTTCACCTTCCACCGAAGCCAGGCTTTACTTTTATAGCTTGTCCTTTGGCAGCAACTCGATTTATTAAGACATTTTTAACAGCTGGGAAAACAATAAAGCACACAAGCTCATGTGATTGTTGCGCCATTTGTAAATATAACTCTGACTCCTCGTGTGCTACAGGTATATTGACTCTCAGATCAGGAAGTTCGATCTTTTAAATGTTGTCTCCAAGTTATGCGATGGCCCAAGGTTAGAATGAATAGAGGAAGAGATTTCTTTCTTCCCTGGGAGGGAAAGAAATTCCTCAAAGGATACGGGTCTTAGATGGTGCTATTTGGATGTCTTTACCCATAAAGACAAGTAACTGGTTGCAAGATGGAGTCCTGACTGGACATAAAAAACACATTGGAGCAGCTAGGCCTAACGGACATGGACAGAACTTGCCATCTGACAGTAGCAGGATACACGCTCTTCTCAAGTTCACAGGAATACGCTCCAGGATGGAGCAAATGCTAGGCCACAAGTCTTCATAAATAAACGTAAGAATATTCATGTCGCGCCAAGCATCATTTCCAACCACAATGGTGTGAACCCCAAGAAGAAAACTGGAAAATTCATAAACGCGTGGAGACTAAACAAGCATGCTTCTGAACAACCAATGTGTCATGGGGGAATCAGAAGAGAAATTAGAAATATCCTAAAAATGGGAAATACAGCATACCAAAACTTAAGGAATCTAGGTGTGTGTTATTTTTTTTCCCCAAATTTATTTTATGGAGTCAGTAGAGAAGAAAAGATGGGTTAGTAGCACAGATTTAGAGTGCGCCATCCCCGAGTTTGTATCCTGACTCTGCCGATTATTAGCTGTGTGACCATGGGCAAGTTATTAAACCTCTCTGAGACTTAGTCTTCTCGTCGGTAAAATAATAAAAATAATAAACCACCTCATAGTCCTGTAAGGAATGGTAAGTGAAACGAGTAGGAATGAGACATTAACACAATGTCTCATTTCGTGCTTGCTGGGATGCAGCAAAAAGCAATTCTAAGAGGCAAGTTTACAGTAGTAAATGCCTACATTAAGGGAAAAAAAGAAAGATCTCAAATAAACAATTTAACTTTACACTTCAAGGAACTAGAGAAAGAACAAACTAAGCCCAAAGACAGAAGAAGAATACAGGTCAGAGCAGAAGTAAATGAAATAGAGAATCAAAAGCAAAGAGAAAAAAAAAAATCGATGAAACTAAAAGCTGGTTGGGTTTTTTTTTTTTTTTTTATAAAGATGAACAAA
>PVJN01035568.1:0-22031 GCA_004026805.1 Lasiurus borealis | reverse complement strand
GAAAGCAATGACATGAAACAGCAAAAGCTATATACTAGGGTAAACTTGTTTTAAAAAGAAGAAACAAAAGAAAAACACTTACTACTCATTGCCTGAAGTTAGGAAATGAATAACAAAAGAAACTAATAGCTGAATTAATAAACTAGAAAACAAACCAAAATAAGGCAGGAAGAAATAAATTCAAAAGTTAAAAAAAAAACAACACTAAGAGCAATAGAACAGATGAACTCTGTGAACTTGATTAAAGGAAAGAGCACACATGGCAAACACTTGCATGAGAGGGCGTTAGGGAAAATATGCAGGATTAAAAATGAGAAGGAAACAAACCACAGATACAGAATGATTAAAAGAATCATAAAAGTTAGTGCTTGCAGTTCTATGGCTACAAATTTGAAAACACAGAAGTGAATGATTTTCTAACAAAATATAAATTAGATAAATTGCCAATCACTGTAAAAGATGTCAGACTGCTGATTAAGAATCTATCATGAAAAAAAGGCTCAAATACCAGATGGATTTAATATTTAAGTAACAGATGATTTCAATGTTGTTTAAACATTTCAAAGCCATGAAGGGGTGGGGGACCTCTGATTTTATGAAGCCAGATTAATTTTAACTGCAAAGCCTGATATGAAAAAAAAAAATTTAAAGCTGGTCCCATCTCACTTAAAATGCAGATACAAGTATTTTACCTAAAATAAAATGTTAAATAAAAAGCAGCTTGCTTCTGTCTTACTTAGATCAGGACCCCAGGACAGACTCTGAGGTAGAATATGTATGCCAAAGGTTTTGGGGGAGTGCTTTCAGGAACAATATCTTTAAGAAAGTGAGAGGTGGGAGTGGGGTACAGAAAGAAGTGGAACTTCACTACTGTTACATCAGTGGGTTCAGTCTAACACAGAGAGAGCTCTGAAACTTCATGGGAGGCAGACTGCTCCCTGAGAGGAACTCGTCTATGAGCCAACATCATTCCCAACAGCCTGGACACCTGGGGAATAAGTGGCTCCTGCTAAAGGTGGCATCTGAGCAGCACACCACAGCATCCTTGAGTCTCAAGTGACAAGAGTTTCAAAGAATACGATACAAAGAAGGTTTGACTACAAGTGTGGTTTGATATCCAGAATCTATCATTTGAATCCCTTGCATCAACAATTTTTTTTAAAATGTATTAAGTTCACATTAGATGCTGAAAGGCATTTGATAAATTTGTTAATTCAGTCATTTCTGAATAGTTTTACATATTGCAGGTAAAGTGAACCCATCATACTCTGATTTATGTGTGTGTGTTGTCTTTTTTATTTTTATTTCTTAGCTTCCTCTCTTCCTCTACATCCACATCAACCCCAGTACAGTAAGAAGAGAAGAAATAACTATAACATGCTTGCTCCAAATAAATATATATATAAGTTTGTCCCAGATTTGTTTCAAAAACAAGCATCCTGCACTACCAGGTTCCCTTTCGCAGGGGTCTGTGTTGGAGAATTTTAATTTAATTAAACACATCAATCTCCTTTGAACACACCAATATTCCCTGAATATAATTAACTCCATGGGGATATAAATAAAAATAAGTAAAAGCTAGGAAAATCATCCAACTGTGGCCATATGTCCAAACAGAATGCATGCATTTCAGTAGAACTACAGGTTTCCATTTAGAAATTCCCAACCAATTCACCTTTATTAATGGCAAATATTCCCTCTACAAACATTACCTCCCCTGCGCACAATAAGAGAGATTTTTAAAAATTGTAAACACAACAAACAATATATATAGGCTAATTCTCTTGCAGATATACAGCACATACTAGAAATTAATCTGGATGCTTACCTTTGCAGATTCCACCTGGTGGCTTTGTAGATAGAGAATCTCAAACGCTAGGAAAACTCCGCATTTCTATGACTGAAAAGCACATCTGGCTTCAAAGGTTGCTAGAACTATGTCTGGCTCATCTTTAGGATTCGCCAATTATCCTGGGAGCACACCCATTCTAGGGGCAGCTTAGAGCCATACTCACTGTAAGAGATGGAGTGTCTGAGGTAGAGGTTAGTGTTTGACTCCCTGAAACCTGTTTTCACAGGCCCCAGCCCAGGTGTGGATCCTTAGGACCACCAGTTGCAGTTAAGGAGTAGAAATGGTTTCACCAGTTTCCTATATGAAAGTCACGGCAACTTCAAATCAGAAGAATTTCTGGAGGCTGCTCTCTCCCAGAATTAGGTTATAGAAATTACTCTGATGGTTAGTCCTGAGAAGTTTATTTCTCTGTGTAGGCAGAGATTTCTGGAAATCCAAATGGTAATAGAAATTTTCTTGATACATATTAAATCAGGGGCCAATTGAATTTCAAGCTAAGTCAGCCTGATATACAAATCTCAAAATAGATGTGACATGCGCATTGTGACCTAAGCACTGGCCACTCTCATCCCCTGTTCTCTGGATGGCGGCTGAATGAGCACTGCTAAAATTTTTTCCTATAATTTTCCTTTGCAAACGCTTTTAATTCCAACTAATCCCACTTTGAATTAGTCTGGTTCCATATATGTAAAAGCTAAATTAGTATGTGTTGGGAAATTTTTAGTGAATATTTGATAAGCCAGATGCTTTACTTAGATATTGCATGAAATAAAATAAAACAGATCTAAAACTGTGTCCTAAATATGTAATATTTGGGATAAATTTTAGAAATTTTAAGAAGCAAGAAGAAAACCAGGTCTTGTTTTTTGTTTAGAGTTTGCTTGTTTTTACATAAAAGAAAGAGCTAGCAAAAGTAGACGGGAATCACTTATACCAAGCAGTTGGGGTAGTCATCTGACCGGACACAGAAGACTTGACAGGATGAGCTCTTTAGACCCTCTTTAGCTCTATATTACATGGCTCATGTGACAAGATACTTCTTCTTATGCTGTTTTTCTACTGACAGTGAGAACATTTCTGAGGAAATGTAAATAATTTTGAAGTTCCACTGATCTCCAATTCTTTATAAGAAACAGATTGTTTGAACATTGAGGTAATTGATTTCATATTTTCCTTCCATTTGGTGCTACTCTCTCAAGCCTTTGTTTCCTTTCATTTTAATTCTCCACAAATTCTTTGCTGAGAAACTGCAATTACATTTAACTACAGAGAGGTAGTTAGCTGGTGCACGCATAACTTATATTTTAGTTCATTCCTTTGTTAAATCAGAGTAATACATCTCTATTCAACTGGTCTAAAAACCAAGATCAATTTAGTTAAGTCGTTATGTTAAAACAAACGAGGCACATTCTATTGAATACTTCTTGCTGGCATTATTCTAATTGGCAATGTGAGGTGCTTTTGTTTTAAAAAGAAATAAAATAAAGACAAATGGCAATCATGTTAATGGGCATTGAGTTAAGGAAGAAGAATCTAGATGGACTTTTAACAGTAGTAATCTTTAAGTTTCTCAAGTGCAATTTGGTGCTTAAGTGAATGATTACTGCTGAAACCAGTGTGGCTCAGTGGATAGAGCGTCGGCCTGCAGACTGAAAGGTCCCGGGTTCGATTCTGGTCAAGGGCATGTACCTTGGTTGCGGGCACATCTCTAGTAGGGGCGTGCAGGAGGCAACTGATGGACATCTCTCTTTCATTGATGTTTCTAACTCTCTATCCCTCTCCTTTCCTCTCTTAAAAAAAATTAACAAAATATATTTTTTAAAAAGAGAGAGAGAAAATGATTATTACATGTTCTGACTTCCACCTGCAGTCCCACCTTAGGACTAAACCTTCATGGCCAGAGTGAACCAAGAAGATCATTTTATCAGTCCTGATCACTCAAAACTCATTAATGATTGACTTTCGTTTATTGTCCAAATTGACTATTTTTCTTTCCACTTGTGAGATGTTTTGCCTAAGTTCTTTTCATTCAACATTCATTCCTTTCACCAACCCTGCAAATAGAAAAGATTTCTTTTTTTGCAGCACTAGGATTTATATGTCAGAGAAACTTGTAGACAGCAGTCTGCTTGGAACTGGGAATGGGGAGAAGCAAACAGTTTCACTTAGGTGGGTTTGTGGGAGCAATTGAGATTATGGTGGAGGGTGTTGAAATAAGAGAGACCTTACCTCGACTACTAGGTTAAACTAGAAATCAAAATTCCTCGAGAGGAATTATGTCACACTCTGAAATGAGACTACCTAGGAGGGTATAATATAACTAACGTATGTGATCACTAACATGTGAAGGAAAATGGTGGAGCAGGGAGAATGGGATATTGTTGATGGGAACAACAGGATTCCACTAAATACATCAGAGTGAGGTGCATCCTTTGGGCAAATATTGATTACCAATTAATGCTACAGTTGAGTACTACAAAGGGGTCATAAGCCTCAGTAGTGAGAAATAGAGCCCCTTTGCATCCCTCTATAGCTTTATGCTGACAATTGTCCATGAAACCAATGTGATACAGGGCCCTTTCACCATTCTAATTATGACATACATACAAACCTTTGTATGGTTGGCAAGTCATGTCGCTTAACTGGCAATACAATAGAAAGCTTCCAATGGAAAAGAGAACAGAGAGGAAAATATATCCTTTCAGTCTTACTTTTTAATATTCAGGGTGAAAGCTCCACTGTTAAGATGCTGAGAATTTGCTGCTTTCTTTTCACTTTCTAGAAGGTTTCTCTTGCAATGTGTTCACAACTGTGGTTTCAAAAGTATGTTCTGAGCTCACACTTGCCTTTCCTTACTTGTTAAGTGGTAACATGATGATATGGGGGACGGTGTCTCTGAACTGAAGACCAGAAGAACTAATTACCGATGCTAGTTTTATTATTTTTTAAATGTGTGACTTCAAACAACTCGCTGTGCCGCTCTAAGCTCAATTATAAAATGAAAGAGTTGCTAATTCTCTAATTTTCTAACTATTTTTAATACTAGTACTTATTTGCAAGTGGGATTTTATTCCAAAACCCCAACACATAAAACAGATCAGAGTGGAATCCCTTAATTTGAAGTGGGCAAACAGCGGATGGTACATGGAGCCCTATCCATTTGACCCCAGCCTCTCCCCCTGCACTTCTGCTGTGTTAACTCCCAAGTAATTTCACTCAGGAAACTTGAGAACTCATTTTATTTTATTTATGTTTTTAAAGTGTCTTCATTTCATTTTTTTTCATTTTTTTAATTAATGTATTACATGTGTATATATCTTCTCATTGTGCCCTCCAACCCACTCCCATACATGCCCTCACCCCCAGTGTCTTGCATCCATTGATTATGCTTATATGCATGCATACAAGTTCTTCAGTTGATCTCTTATCTACCCCACTTCTCCCTAACCTTCCTTCTGTAATTTGACAGTCGTTTGATGCTATATTGCCTCTCTATTTATCTTTTTGTTCATCAGTTTATAATGTTCTTTATTATCCATAAATGAATAAGGTCATGTGGCATTTTTCTTTCATTGACTGGCTTATTTCACTTAGAATAAAGCTCTCCAGTTCCACCCAGGTGCTGCAAATGGTAACAATTCCTTTTTTATGGCAGCTTAGTATTCCATTGTGTAGATGGACCATAGTTTTCTGATCCAGTCATATGCTGACAGGCACTTAGGCTGTTTCCAAATCTTACCTATGGTAAATTGTGCTGCTGTGAACATAGGGATGCATATATCCTTTCTGATTGGTGTTTCTAGTTTCTTAGGATATATTCCTAGGAGTGGGATTACTGGGTCAAATGGGAGTTCCATTTTTAGTTTTCTGAGGAAACTTCATACTGTTCCCACAGTGGCTACACCAGTCTGCATTTCCACCAACAGTGCACGAGGATTCCTTTTTCTCCACATACTCACCAGCACTTGTCATTTGTTGATTAGTTGATGATTGCCATTCTGACAGGTGTTAGAAGGTATCACATTGTCATTTTAATTTGCATCTCTAGGATAATTAGTGACTTTGAGCATGTTTTCCTGTATCTCTTGGCCTTCCTTCTGTCTTCTTTAAAAAAAGATTCTATATAGGTCCATTGCCCGTTTTTTTATTGGATCACTTATCTTCCTTTTATTCAGTTGTGTACATTGACTGTAGATGTTGGACATTAAAATTTTATCAGTGCTAACATTCGCAAATATGTTCTCCAATTCGGTGGGCTTTCTTGTTGTTTTGTTGATGGTTTCCTTTGCTGTGCAAAAGCTTTTTATTTTGATGTAGTCCCATTTCTTTATTTTCTCTTTAGCTTCCATTGCTCTAGGAGCAGTATCAGTGAAGAAGTTCCTTTGGCATATGTCTGAGATTTTGCTGCCTGTGGATTCCTCTAGTATTTTTATGGTTTCCCATTTTATGTTTAAGTCCTATATCCATTTGGATTTTATTTTTGTGTATGGTATAAGCTGATGATCTAGTTTCTTTTCTTTCTTTTTTTTTTACATGTGTCTGTCCAATTTTCCCAACATCATTTATTAAACAGTCTGTTTTGATTCCATTCTATGTTCATGCCTTCTTTGTCAAGTATTAATTGAGCATAGTGGTTTGGGTAGATATCTGGATTCTCTATTCTATTCCATTGGTCTATATGTCAGTTCTTCTGCCAGAACCAGGATGTTTTGAGAACAGTGGCTTTGTAATACAGCTTGAAATCTGGTATTGAGATCACACCTACTTTATACTTCTTCCTCAGGATTGCTGTGGCTATTTGGAGTATATATATATATTTTTTTATTCCAGATCAATTTTTGGAGAGTTCTTTCTAGATCTGTGAAATATGCCATTTATATTTTAATGGGGAGTGCAATGAATCTATAGTTTTCTTTGGGTAGTATGGACATTTTAATGATGTTGATTCTCCCAATCCAAAAGCATGGTATGTTCTTCCATCCGTTTATGTCTTCCTCTCTCTCTTTTTTCAGTGTCCTATAGTTTTCCACATACAGGCCTTTTACCTCCTTTGTTAAGTTTATTCCTAAGTATCTTAATTTTTTTGGTGCGTTGGTAAGTAGGATTGCTTTTTTAGTCTCTCTTTCTGTAAGTTCACTATTGGTGTATAAAAATGTCATAAATTTCTTGGCATTGATTTTGTATCCTGCTACATTGCTGAATTCATTTATTAAGTCTACTATTTTTTAGATGGAGTCTTTCAGTTTTTTTAAGTACAATATCATGTCATCTGCAAATAAGGACAGCTTTACTTCTTCTTTTCCAATTTGGATGCTTTTAATTGTTTCTTCTTGTCTAATTGCGATGGCTAATACTTCCAGTACTATGTTGAACAGGAGTCGTGAGAGTGGGCATCCCTGTCTTACTCCTGTTCTTAGGGGAAATGGCTTTAGTGTTTGCCCATTGAGTATGATGTTAGCTGTGGGTTTATCATATATGGCTTTTATTATGTTGAGATATGATCCTTCTATTGCCACCTTGTTGAGAGTTTTTATCAAGAAGCGGTGTTGGATTTGTCAATAGTTTTATCTACATCAATGAATATGACTATGTAATTTTTATCTCTCAATTTGTTTATGTGATATACCATGTTTATTGATTTGCGGATATTGTACCATCCTTACATTCCTGGGATAAATCCTACTTGGTCATGGTGTATGATCTTTCTGATGTATTGCTGGATCCAATTTGCTAAAATTTTGTTGAGGATTTTGCCATCTATGTTCATGAAGGATATTGGCCTGTAATTCTCTTTCATTGTGTTGTCTTTATTTGGTTTTGGTATTAGAGTGATGCTGGCTTCATAGAAGGAGTTTGGAAGTGTTCCTTCTTCTTGAATTTTTGGGAATAGTTAGAGAAGGATAGGTTTTAATTCTTCCTTGAATGTTTGGTAAAACTCCCCTGTGTAGCCATCTAGCCCTAGGCTTTTCTTGTTGCTTTCTTTCTACCGCTTTGAGTCGTAGGGTTAGGTAATTTATTACCACTGTTTCTTGTTTTTTTCCAGTAGGCTTGTAGAGCTATGACCTTTCCTCTCAAGACTGCTTTCACTGTATCCCATAGATTTTGGATTGTTGTGGTTTCATTGTCATTTGTTGCCATCATGTTTTTTTTTATTTTTTCCTGATCTCTCTGGTAATCCAGTCATTGTTTAATAGCATGCTGTTTAGTCTCCATGTGTTTGATTTCTTTGGATTGTTTTTATTGTAGTTGATTTCCAGTTTTATGCCACTGTGATTTGAGAAGATGCTTGATATGATATCTATCTTCTTGAATTTGAAGAGACTTTGCCTATGACCCCACATATGGTGTATCTTTGAAAATGATCCATTTAAACTTCAGAAGAATGTATATTCTGTGGCTTAGGGGTGAAACACTCTGAAGATGTCTAGTGAGTCATTTAGGATTGATGTTTCTTCGCTGATTTTTTGTTTAGAGGATTTGTCCAATAGTAATAATTGGGTACTAAAGTCTCCTACTATGATTGTATTGCTGTCAATCAATACAATTGATATTCTCCAGGAGTTTTTATATGTATTTGTGTGCTCCTGTATTGTATGCATATATGTTTACCAGAGTTATTTCTTCTTGTTGAGTTTTTGAAATGGCCTTCCTTATCTGTTGTTATGTCCTTCACTTTGAGATCTAATTTGTCTGATATAAGTATTTTTACTCCAGCTTTTTTTCATTTCCATTTGCCTGAAAAACCTTTTTTCATCCCTTCACCCTCAGTCTGTGTCTATCTTTTTTTCTGAGATGGGTTTCTTCTAGACAGCAGATATATGGGTCATGTTTTCTTATCCAATCCAGTACCCTATGTTTTTTGTTTGGGGCATTTAACCCATTTATATTTAAAGTTATTATTGATAGGTACTTATTTGTTGCCATTTTTATTCTTTACCTGTGTGTTCCTTCTTTGCTTCCTCTTTCTTTTTTTTAGGGCAGACCCTTTAGCATTTTCTTACATTGCTGGTTTGGTGGTAATAAATTCTCTTAGCCCTTTTTTATCTGTGAAGCTCCTGATTTCACCTTCAATTTTGATTGATAGCCTTGCTGGGTACAGTATTCTTGGATTCAGACCCTTCCTTTGTATATTTCATTCCATTCCATTCTGACCTGCTTAGTTTCCATTGAGAAATCAGTCACTAGTCTGATGGGGGTTCCTTTCTAGGTAACTTTCTGTCTCTCTCTGGCCACTTTGAAAATTCTTACTTTGTTGTTGGCATTTGCCAATTTAATTATAATGTGCCTTGGCATCAGTCTTTCAGGGTTCATTTTGTTTGGTACTATGTGAGCTTCTTGGATTTGTGTAGGGTTTTTCTTCCCTATATCAGGAAAGTTTTCTGTCATTATTTCTTCAAACAGGTTTTCTATTCCTTGCTCAGTTTCTTCTCCTTCTGGAACCCCTATGATGCAGATGTTGTTTTGTTTCATGTTATCCCAAAGTTCCCTTAGGCTCTCCTCTTAGTTTTTAATTATTTTTTCTAGAAGGTGCTTTATGTGGGTATTTTTTGTTACCTTGTCTTCTAGCTCACTGATGCAATCCTCTGCTTCTTCTAGTCTACTCTTGATGCTTTCTATTGAGTTCTTTATAGCAGTGATGTCATTTTTCATTTCTTCTTGGTTCTTCTTCATTTCCTCTTGGTTCTTACTCATATTGTTTAATTTGTCTTCCATTCTTTTCAGCCACCTTATCACCATTTCTCTGAATTCTTTCTCTGGCAGGTGGCTTGCCTTCATTTTGTTTACTTCCTTTACTAGTGATGTCTGCTTGTCTTTCATATGGGGCTATTTGTTTGTCTCCCCATGGTCTCTCTTCTCCAGGTGTCTGGTTATGTAGTTCTCTCCCTCCTGCGTTGATTTAAAGGCACAAAATGCAGCACAACCAGGTGCAATGCACAGGGCACTGAACAGAAATATATTCACAATATTAATAACTACAAATAAAGGTGACCACTAGAGAGAAGCAAATTAGGGGATAGGAGAGAAAAAGAAAAAAATAAATGAGTGCCAAAATGAAATTGGGGGAAGGAAAAATAAGTAAGAGAGAAAAGAAAGATATAAGAAAGAGAAGGGGAACAAAGTATATATATGGGGAGAAAATTCCAGTAGAACAGCGACTAATCCCAACAAATTCCAGCAACAAGTACCTGGAGATTAATACAAACAACTAATATCAAATAAGGCAAGGAAAAACAGAAGCAAAAACAAATAAAAACAAAGCAAACAAAACAAAACAAAAAAAGAATAAGCAAAACAATCTCACAAAAAAGCATAAAAAACTGATATAATCAACATTCAAGCAAACAACAACAAAAGGACAGATAGAAAAACAATTGGATAGTGAAGACAGAGAAGAGAGAAGTGTGTATGGACTTGGAGCAGGGGATTGGAAATTAGATATATAAATAGGGTGAAATTTTAACAATGGGTACAGAGAAAGAATAGGGAAAATATGAAGTAGGAAAAGGTAAGAAAACAGGATGACAAAAGGGTAAAATTTAGGAACAGAGGGATATCATAAAGGTAAAGTTGAGATAGAGTAAAATGATGCTCAGGGAAAGATGAAAATAGAATGTAGAACACTAATCCCAAAGTAAAATAAAGAGAAAATAAAATGACACTTCTTTTAACAAAAAGGTAAAATAGTAGCAGTAATAATACTGGTTGAAAATAAAAATGTAATAATTAAAAAGGTAAAATTGAATGAGGAAATAAGAAAAAAAAAGTTTCTTAAGTAAAAGATGAAAAAAATAATAAAATAATAAAAAATAGAATGTGCAGTAGGAAAAGTCATTCACTTCCTCTATTGTTCTGTTTGGTATGCCTGTTTCCCAGTCAGGACAGTATTGCAGTTCCCTGCATTCCACTGCTCCTCAGTGTTGTAAGCCGGTCTTGATTCTTAAGCCAGCAGTGTGTCATAATTTCTTTATTCCTTTATTTGTGATTACCCGAGTCAATTTCTGATTCAGCCCCTGGGTGGCAGTGTTTCTGGATTGACCTCCGAGGCTATAGATCCTCTCTAGCCTGTGCTTAGATCCTGCTTTCCCTGTGGAACTCATTGCCGGTTTGTGGAAACCAGAGCTGGTTCTCTGTTAGTCACTCCCTGCTCTGATCCCCAGGTTCCAGAAAAACATCTTTTCCCTGCAGTCTCCTAGAATGTCCCCAATTGAGTGATCCTATGTATTGGGCTTAGAAATCAGAAGCAAGGATCTGAAAAGGTGTGGGAAACTTGTTGTGCTTGATAGCCATTTTGTAGTAAGCTCCAGCCACGGTAGCACTAACCTCAGGCTAAGTTTCTATTACCCCAAACCCTATCTCTTTCCCATAAGCCAGGTGTTTCACCTTAAGAGCTAGGAATTTTCACTAACTTCCTCATTTCTCCTTCTCCCTATAAATACCCTGAACTCTTCCTGAATAAATGAGACTTGATCAGAACTTTGTCTTGTCTCCATTCCTTGTGTCTCTTGTCCCTTTCATCCCCACTCCCCCTCTAGGGTCCTCGTTGACTTAACCCTCAGGTCAGGACAAAGAGGAAAAGGCACAAGTGTGCAAACTTCAGAGCTGTGCACAAGTCTGAGCAGTCTCTCTTTCCCAAGCAGCTGGCACACTTTAATAACCCCCGGGCTGTCCTTCTATGTTTGATCAAAATGGGTTGCTTTTTAGAGATCCCCTCTGTTAGCACCCATGAGAATCCCCTTCCACATTCACGAATCACACCAGCCCCAACAGCCATGGATTTCTCTAGGTGCAGACTTCCCCTGCTCCTCCAGCTCCCTCAGTGCACACATTTCTCTGTCCTGCCAGGACCAGAGACCTCACCTTATCATGGGCGAAATCCAACCTTTCCATGGTGGAATGTAAAGCTTCTCTGAATCTGCATGTGTGCACCAATTGGGGACCAGTGTTCTGGGGTTTGCAGCTGCTCAGTGGGTGCTGTAGTTGTAGATTTTCAGACTTCCAATAACATCCACTTTCCCCTTCAAGATGGTTCAGTGAGCTGGTGGCTCTGGGAGGGTACTCAGCAGCAGTGGGGGCTGCCCGGTCAGAATAGTCTCGTCCAGCAGCCCCCACCTTTTCCTGGGGTATGGCTGTCCCTTAACTCACCAACAAACACTCCCCGTGCGACTCTCAGCTGTTCTTTCTGTCTGTTTTGGGACAAGGCTCGGGACACGTCCATCTATTCCATCACCATTTTTTTCTCTCTTTTTTTTTTTAAGCAATAAGACTTTAATATATTTTTATTTATTTCAGAGAAGAAAGGAGAGAGAGAGAGAGATAGAAACATCAATGATGAGAGAGCATCATCATTGATCGGCTGCCTCCTGCACGCCCCCTACTGGGGATTGAACTGCAACCCAGGAATGTGCCCTTGATCAGAATCAAATCTGGGGCCCTTCAGTCTGCAGGCTGGCTCCCTGTGCACTGAGCCAAACCAGCTAGGGCTGAGAACTTATTTTAAAGAACACCACCAATCTAGGTGAACCTTTCCAGATCTAAATTCTGCAATTCAATAAGTTACTTCAAATTCTCCACCTGAATGCAGAGCATCTGGCTCAGTTTCCATTAGTGTGTGAAATGTCAGAGAAACACAAAGTCAGAAAATAAAAATGTTGCATGACATAAAAAAGAAAAACACTTTTTTTCCTAACAGCCAACAGGAAGTAGATTGCAAATCTCTGAAGGAATGTTTGTTAAATTGATTTAAATCCCACTGTTAGATCTGCCTGCATCACTTCCCAAGTTTGGGTAAGGCTCTCCCTTAATGCTGAATGCAAAGACGATTTCTCCCTACATACAGACTTAGGTTTGCTTCAGTTCCCAAGCCTTCCTCAAAGGAGGAGGGACCCCTACCAATAAATCTAGCCTCACTCCCACCTGCCATTCTATTTTGCAGCATCAGGAATTATCATTCAGAATCCAGTGGCATAATCAACAGTGCCCTGTTTCTCCATAAGGACTCTCTCTGGCCAGCCAAATAAAGGGCCAGGAGCAGTATAAGAAAGTTCTGGTGCAATGAAAATAATGTTTAAAATAATACTTTTATTTCTTGACCATCAACTACATGCCAGGTATTAAACAAAGAACCTTATTACTATGCATATTTTATCATCAATCCTTCAAGGCAGGTTTTATTATCCCATACCTTACTCACTGATGGAAAAACTGAGATTCAGAGTTTGTTTGGACATAAAGAGAGTATCTAGCACACCCACAACTAACCCTGAGCAACTGCAGTCTCCTTTCCCCACACCCACTGAAACTACGCTTGGAATGCCAACCTGCTTGGCTAAGACCCAGAGATGACAAGAGATATTTGCAGCAAGGTCTGTTCCTTGGTGCAGCTGACAAACTGATCACAGGGAGCCCATCAACCAAATATGGGCCATTTATTCATAAAATCATCTAATGTTTAAAACACTACTAGGTGTTTAGAAAATATTTTAGATCACTGACTATAGCGGAAAGTAATTTACATTATGGAAGCAATCATTTAATCATTGTAATTAGCCAAATTATTACCTATTCAGCTAATTGTCTTTTAATGATGTAATTTAAAAATTTAAACATCATATTATTCTAGCCAATGACAAATTCTTTTTTCATAATTTTCCAATGAAAAGTGTAATTTACTATACTGTACAATGTAATTTCTACAGAAATTAAGTTTCATTTCTTAATTACAGGCTAAATCTTTCCCCAACGATCATGACCTGTACATAACCAATGAGAGAACTTGGCCTTTCTGGAAAATGTAGTGGTAGAGGCTAAAACAAAGGCGGTTAGTTAGTTTTTGTGTGTTTTTTTAAGACATGTTAACTAAGTGCTGATTTTCCATACAAAAACTTGATACCATCAACCTAGCAGTGCTTCTCAACTAGCAGCACATTAGAATTCCTGTGGAGCTTACAACAAAACATAAGCCTCATGCCCAGGGGTCACCCTTAAGGATTCAGATTTAATGGTCTGAGGTGTGCTTTAAAAAATTTCCCTAGATGCCGAGATCGGTTTGGCTCAGTGGATAGAGCGTCAGCTTGCAGACTGAAAGGTCCCAGGTTTGATTCCGATTGGGGGCATGTACCTTGCTTGTGGGCACATTTCCACAGTGGGGCGTGCAGGAGGCGGCTGATCCATGTCTCTCTCTCATCAATGTTTCTGACTTTCTATCTCTCTCCCTTCTTCTCTGTAAAAAATCAATAAAATATATTTAAAAAAAAATCTCCCTAGAAAATCCGAGTGTGCAGCCAAGGTTGAACACCATAGAGAAGGTAATTTTAGCCTGTGCTGCCTTTAGTCACCATTTTGTTTTGTTTTTCTTTAATCTTTATTGTGGAAAGTATTGCCTATGTCCCCCCTTTTTTCCCCATTGATCCCTTCTATCCAGCCCGCACTTCCTGCCTCAGCCTTCACCATTCTATAGTCTGTGTCCATGGATTATGTATATATGCCAACAGGTTGTTTGGTTGATCTCGTCCCACCCACCCACTACATCCCTCTGAGATTCAACAAGCGGTGGAGTTTTTTAGGGGAGTTGCTGATTGAGAGTCAAGCATTATGCTGGGCAACTGGGAGCAGTAAGACAAGGTTACAAGAATGGACACAAAAGATCCAGACAAGCCACTTCATTATAGGTTTGTAACTCAGAGAGTTGAGGAGTTTGCAATGATAGAAGAGTGAGAGTTAGGCTACATGCCAAGATCCTAGATAGTCATGCTCAGTTGGTAAATATGCCAGTATCATTTCTCAGAGGCTTGCAAAACAGTCAGGTATTTGAGTACATTGTTTATCTGCCATAGGACTCTGCACCTGGGATCTGAAAGCAAAAGTTTAAGGAGTTAGGGGGCTCTTTATAAAATGCTGAGCCAAGTCTCTAAGTAGTTAAGAAACTATGATTTGTGATTCTACTGGACTTACTTAAGTGTACAAATTCACATTTGACACTTATCGTACCTTTGTCATTAAGTTGAATGACAAGTGTTTCTGCCCCAGGGGGTCACAGCCCAGTGATATTTTATACTTTCTGACATTGCCTGGAGAGAGAATCAAGGAGGTTCAATCTATGCAGGTTCAATCCTGAGAGAGATCAAGTGTGGCTGGAGGCTATCTGCAACCACCAAAAATGTTTCTATGAAAGAAGCTCAAGGGTCTTGGTATTATATATGCCAAACAGTTAATTTAAGCAATACAGTCCCAAAACTATGTGAAACCTAAGCACAGAGTTCAAAAGGAGGCAGGCATGAGTTTGTTTGTTTCTTAAACAACTTTATTGAGGCATAAGTGACACACAATTAACTGCACATATTTGAAGTGTACAATGTCATGCTTGATATTTCTGTGAAATCAGTTATACATTCAGGATAATGAACATATCTATCACCCTCAAAATTTTCCTCCATGAAAAACACAGGAAAATATAAAGGCTAAATTAACATGTTACTAAACAAGGAATGGGTTAACAATGGGATCAAGGAAGAAATCAAAAGATACCTTGAAACAAATGAATGAGAACAAAACAGCCCAAAATCTTTGGGACTTTGTGAAAGCAATTCAAAGAAGGAAATTCATAGCATGACAGGCCTAGCTTAAGGAGTAAGAAAAATCTCAAATAAATAATCTAACTTTACAGTTTAAAGAACTAGAAAAAGATCAACAAACAAAGCCCAAAGTGAGTAGAAGAGGAAATAATAAAGGCCAGAGCAGAAATAAAGGAAATAGAGTCTGAAAAACATTCAAGAGATTAATGAAAACTAGAGCTGATTCTTTGAAAAGATAAACAAGATTGACAAACCTTTAATCAGACTCATCAACTCATAACATCCCCACCCTAGTCCATGCACTGACCTCTACTTCTTCTTCTTCTTTTTTTTTTAATATATGTTATTGATTTTTCACAGAGAGGAAGGGAGAGGGATAGAAAGTTAGAAACATCAATGAGACCCGCAAGCAGTGTACGTGCCCTTGACCGGAATCGAACCTGGGACCTTTCAGCCCGCAGGCCGATGCTCTATCCACTGAGCCAAACCAGTTTCGGCACTGACCTCTTCCTGATTGGATTCTATCAACAATCCTTAAGTCAGATCCTGGATTCCTGTTTGACTCACCTCATTGTCAAAGGGACTTTTCTACTTTGCAAATCTGACAGTTTTGCTCCAGCAATTAAAATTCAGTTTTCCTTTGTTTCTATAATAAATAGAGTACAAATTCATCAGCGTGGTAAAAAAATAAAAATAAAATAAAAATTCTTTCTTTGAACCTGGTCTCAACCTGCATTGCCTGCCATTTCTCACCTTTCACCTTATAACAGTATCACACCAATTTTTATTCTGCTACTAATCATGCTACCTGGGGTGCTGCATGACTGCTGAAGCAGATCTCCTCCTTGGAATAACTTGCTTCGTCAAGGAGCTAATTCCCACTCATTCTTCAGTACTCAGCCTGCACCTTGTCTTCTTCTAGTTGGTAAACTGTCCTCCTCAAAGCTCTCTCACCATTCTGGACATACTCCTCTCATAGGAAATACAAGTTTTGGAGGAATTAGTCTCTATTGTAAGTGTCTCATCTACCATTCATCTTTACATTCCCACTGCTTGACATATGGTAAATACTCAAGAAATAATGGTTGAATGCTTAGTGAAAACCAGGTGCTAAATGAGAAAAAAAATTTCCCTGACCTATATATCTAGTAAGCCTGACCCCCCAAATGTGAATGTGTGTGTTCATTGGACATCACCGTTTTTAGCAAACGCAAGTCCTAGTGCCCAGTGCTGTTCCCCCAAAGCAGGGATCAGCGTACTCTTTGTATGCATTTCCACTAGCAAATATAGTAAATTTTACACATAGTAAAAATAAGCTTTTGTGGGCCACATGTCCTATGTTGCAACTTCTCAAAAATGCTATTGTAGCACAAAGCAGTCACAAACAAATGGGCATGTCTTCATTGTAATAAAACTTTATTTATAAGAATAAGCAATGATCCAGATATGGCCTGTGGGCCATAGTTTGCTCATTCTTGACTTAGAAGCTTCTAAACCAACTTCTTAAAAATCCAACCTCTTTTTCTCACAGGAGCCCTACATGCCACTGCCATGTCTCTAGTGATCTCCAAGAAGGTCCAGCACTATTTTCAAGCACTGAACAACAATATCAATGATTTGCAGAAAATAGCCTTTGTCGTCACTGCATTAAGGGTGTAGAGCAAAGATATGCTTAGCGGTGCCAAGAAGAAGACACTGACTCACAAAGAGAGGTCACTGCTGATGAGGTGGAGCTTGTGGTCACATTCATGCAGAATCCAAGGCAATGTGAGATCAAAGACTGGTTCTGAAACAGAATGGCATGGAAGATGGAAATCATATCTCTGGTTCTTTTTTAAAAAAAATTTTATTTTATATACTAATTTTTTTTTTGGCATCAGCATTTATCCTCTCTATGCACCCTTCCACTGATGTATAACTTTTTAGTCAAAACACATATAAACACTTGTTTTTTAAAAAAAGTAATTACACCTATGTGAGAGGCATACTATGCCATGACTAAGACCATACATTTTGAGATCAAGTGACCTGGATTTGAATACCATTTTATTCACTTGCTAGCTTTATGATCTTGAGCAACTTAACCTCTCTGAGGCTTTTTCCTCACCTGTAAAATAGGGGTGATCACTACACCTAATTCACAGCATTTCTGTGAGGACTATATAAGATGATAAATGCAATGGGCTTGGCACAATATAGTATATATATATGCAGCAAAGTAACTATTAATATTTTTATTTGTACTACAGACGTATTTGTTGTATATATTGATTCACGTGTTTTTTTAAATATATTTTTATCGATTTCAGAGAGGAAAGAGAGAGAAAAATAGAAACATCAATGATGAGAATCATTGATCAGCTGCCTCCTTGTATGACCCCTACTGGGGATCGAACCTGGGACCCTTCCATCCACAGGCCAGCCAATGCTCTATCTACTGAGCCAAACCAGCCTGGTCTTGATACACAAGTTCTTGATATAATTCAGGGCTTCTCAGGCATCTGAAGTCCACAGGTTAAAAACATTGTGACACAACAGGAAGTGTGACATGAGTACCTTTAGAAAGAATAACAGAGAGCTGAAGTGTGGAAGATGGTCAGAGCAGCCTCGTCACAGCCCAGGAGTTGTGGCTGGCAACTGGAGAGCCTCTGGGCAGTCCTGTCAGTAGGAACAAAGCGGCCACCCCAACTGGATTAGTTCCTGGGAGCTAGACCTCACTGCTGCTGACAAGAGCACAGTCAAGATGTTTAGTAGTGGCCTGCCTCAGGGGATCTGGACTACCACACACGCCAGTGAGTATGGCTTAGAGAAGGGGAACTCAGGAAATTCAGAAGTTCAGGGTTTCTGAGCAACAGCCCAAAGTGCCCATCAGAAGATAAGTGGATAAAAAGGCTGTTGTACATTTACACAATGGAATACTATGCAGCTGTAAAAAAAGGAAGACCTCTTAACCTTTACGGCAGCATGGATGGACCTGGAGATAAAGCAAGTAGAGAAAGACAAACACCATATGATCTCACTTATATGTGGAATCTGGTTAACAAAATAAACTGACAAACAAAATAGGTCCAGAAGCATGAAACAGACTGACGGATCTCAGAGGGGAGGGGTGAGACTATAAAAATTAGCCAAAGAACATACACTGAGTAGCCAGATTATTATGATCTCTAAACGCATAATAATCAGTGGATATCCTATATAATAAAAGGCTAATATGCAAATTGTCCCCTTGATCAGCAGTTTGACCAGCTGGTCAGCCAACCGCCCATGTCCCCTCCCCCTGGCCAGGCTGGCCAGACCCCACACATGTATGAATTCACATACATACATATATATATATACATATATATATAAAATAATCTATATATAAAGTAATATATATAAAATAATATATATATATAAAATAATATATATATAAAATAATCTGAGAGGCCAGATTATTACGTGTTCAGAAATCATAATAATCTGGCCACTCAGCGTATATGCATATACAATGTATAGCCCATAGGTACAGACAACAATGCAGTGAAGGCCCAGGTCCTATTGTTGAGGTATTTGTGAATTTCCCTACAAAACTATTAGCCCAAATGAAGTAATTTCCTTTTTCTCATGGAGATAGTTTGTCTTATATTTAACAAATGAACACTTTCACAGACAATTATATAACCCTCTTTCCAACTCAATTTATTTTTTGCCTGAATTTTTTAATAAGAAAATTTTTCATAAACCCTTCACTTTGGAATTTGGGGCAACTATTTCCATCCTTTGATTTCTTTCCTTCTAAATTCAATATTATTTTTCTCAAATAAAGATATTAGCAATTATAGGAATTATTGTTTGGTGATACATACACATCTATTTTCAAGTATCACAAAACAAGCTTGGGATTTTTCTTTTGAACACAAGTATCATTATCACATTGCATGAGATTGAAAACATGAGAATGGAAGGGTATTGTTCGTTTCCAAGAAATGCCATCACATATCAAAATCATATAATAAAGCTTAATGGAGAAAAAAATATCATATTATTCTTTAAAAAAATTAGAAGGATTGTCAGAAGTTCATTAGATATATTTACAGCGGATTGAAGTTAAAATCATATTTTTTTAAAAGTGTAAGTACTACTTACATTAACCATGATATAGAAGCTGTTTTATAGGCCCTTCAAAGAATAAAGGGAGAGGTCTTGGATTTGATATTCCAATTTGAGGTTCTTTTATTCTACACAAGTATTGTATGAAAGTGGTGTTTGCATTTCATAAGTGGTTGGTGAACTGTTTAAATCTAATAGCTCAATTTTAGAGTATAACAGAGGATAGATTTTCTGATCAAAGTGTCTACACATCTAGGAAATAATAATGTATTTAAATTAATTCTTTAACCCAATGAAAGGCAGGCATTTAATTTATACGACTTACTCCTAATATTTTTTGTCAGCAAGAACACACATCTTGATATTGAAAATAAATATGGTTTCCATTCACATGTTGCTTGAGAAATTGAAAATGGATAAACATTTAGCCCCTAATCTGAATTAGTCAGCAACAAAGGATCCTGATTAAAGTGCTTAGAGCTGTTCACAGGGCTGCCAACACCAGTTCTTGTTAGTTTGTTATTTCAAAAACTGTGCCATAACAACTCAACTTCTAAGGTATGTACTCGCTAAGTAATATAGACCTTTAAAGAGGTTCCTTAGTTAATTGATAGCATTTTTAGTCCAGTTTTATAAAAGCTAATGTATGCCCTAGTCATTAAAATAGTAGATTGCTCTTACTAGCATGTAAATTACATACATTTTAAAATAGAACAAAAATACACATGAACTGCATAAAAATTAAATTAGAGCACCAAGAATCATTTCCTCGTCACTTTCTTCATGAAGCTCAAATGACCCCCCCAGAAGCCTATACAGAATCGCTGGCATTCTATTTTTCTGACTTCAGAACACAGCAGTTTCACAATATCCAACCCGATATAAAATGGGAATATGAAAGGCTGGCATATGATTTAAACTAGTTGCTCAGAGTACATTTTCCCAGTTGGAAGAAAGTCATCGTAGAATTGGACACAGCTTTTAGATGCCATATGATCTTTTCAGTTTATGACCACCACAAGAAGAAAAAAAAAAATCAAAGTTGAAAGAAACAGTAGTGTGAGGGTTCCCCTGGGAGAGGAAGCAGGACCAGCTAAGTGCTGAGAGCCGAGCCCCCACAGCAGGCCACTCTGACTTTGGCAATGTTCCTGTCGATGCAGCTTTACACAGAGGAAGTGGGATAGGCCCTAAAAGCAGCGTTCAGACATTTTTAAAACCTGGAAGATCCATAAGCAGAGAAATAAAAGGTTTTCCTGGGGTTATGACACCAGCATGATAACTACTGAGGTGAGTAGGAAATGCTTCTTAACTTACACCTCACTTTTACCATTACTTCAAATCTTAAACTAAAAATGATAACTTTATTGGGAGGTTTTTGTGGGTATTAAATGAAATCATGTCCACCTGAAAACAACTGCAAAGTGTCCATTCACTTTTCACTCTCTCTTCACTTCTCAGGGTTTGATGACAAATTTTGTTGAGTGGGGGGAAAGGTCTCACAGACTTGAAAGAGAATGATTATTGGAATAGCAGCCAGCAAGTCGGTGTCAAAGGGTGCCCTTCAAATGTAAAGGCTGCTACATTTTTCTTTATGGCTCCACGAACATACTTACCTTTGCTTTCCTTTCTTCCTCAACTGGCATAATTTCTCAACCAAGGTAATGTGGCTTCCTCCCAGCATTGCCCTAATGCTGATCGACTGTCAGCAGTGCCCTCCTTCGTTCTAGATTCAGCACGCACTGGAGTAGCTGCACAGCACTGGACGCTTCTCAGTGCTCTCCCTTCCCTCCATGTCTGCTGCTTGATTCCTGGCTCACCTCTACATCTACTCATCCTCCTTCTCCCTGCTGCCCTGTTTTAAGTGTCAGTGTTCCCCAGAGTTCCGTGCTCATTTTCATGAGTTTCTCCATGACTTTCTTCAAACTCATGCTTTTCACTATCTGGATGTATCCCTATACCTATATCACCATTCAGATTGTCTGCAAATCCAACTGCTAAATGAGTCGTTCCACCTGAGTGTCCCCGAAGACATACTTGAATAAAACATAACTCCAAGCTCCCAAACCGCTGTGCTCCCATGGCACTTTGCAGATGACTGACTCATCCTAGCATTTATCACACACGGGGTTTTAAAAAATATTATTGTTATTTCATGGTAGACAGGAACTATGTTTTATTCAACTTAGAATTCCTAGCTCCTGGCAAAGTATTGGCACACAGCACCCACGAAATCTGAGTGAGAAAGTACAAGTCTTGTGCTGCTGCGGGACCTGGCCCGGAGCACCTCCACTGGGCCTGCGTGTTTCCTTGGCTTCTTGGTGTGTCCGGGTTGTGTTTTGGTTACTGGGTTGCTTTGTTTTCAAGGTTCTGATTGTTGCTGGGTAATTTCCTTGCGACTCCCTCCTGGTTGCTATGCTTCACAGTATGAGATTTCTATCTGTAGCTAAATGGTCACTTTTTTTTTTTTTTCTGCCTCTGGAATGGAACAGGGCCTTGGAGAAGCTCAATTGTAA
>PVJN01035567.1:0-22031 GCA_004026805.1 Lasiurus borealis | reverse complement strand
CTGACGGGCACCTAGGCTGTTTCCAAATTGTAGCTATTGTAAATTGTGCTGCTATGAACATAGGGGTGCATAAATCCTTTCTGATTGGTGTTTGTGATTTCTTAGGATAAATTCCTAAGAGTGGGATTACAGGGTCAAATGGGAGATCCATTTTTAGTTTTTTTGAGGAAACTCCATACTGTTCTCCACAGTGGCTGCATCAGTCTGCAATCCCACCAACATGGAATTCTATGCTGCCATCAAAAAGAAGGAATTCTACCATTTGCAGCAACCTGGATGGAACTGGAGAGCCTTATGCTTAGTGAAATAAGCCAGTCAATGAAGGAGAAGCATCACATGATCGCACTCATTGGTGGACAATAAAGAACATTATAAACTGATGAACAAAAGGATAGATACAGAGACAGTAAAGCTTCAAACAGACTGAAATTACAGCAGGAAGATTAAAGTTAGGTGAGGTAGATAAGAGATCAATCAAAGGACTTGTATGCATGCATATAAGCATAACCAATGAACACAGACACTGGGGGGTTGGGGTATGCCTGGGAGGGAGGGGGGCAATGGGAAGATATGTATAAAAATTAATAAAATTATAATGAAAAAAATAGCCATATAGGAGATGTTATAGTTAAAAAAAGAAAAAGAAAAGAAAGGAATGCTTGAACCGATTACCTGGTCTGAACAGAATCAGCGCCTGAGGTACGACGGTGGTCTGCTTTCTCTCTGGCTTCTCAGGATGCATGTTAGCACCCAGAGCAGCTGGCAGTGAGGAATGAAGCAGCATATATTCTAATATGGTTAACTTATTGTAATGAGCCGCATTCTCTAAAATCAGACTTGCTGATGTTGGCAGGAAATAAATTTAACTGCCTGCACAAATAGATGCAGAGCTGAATTCTCTGATACATTTTATTTTCCACAAGGTAATCAAGATTCATAAAACTCCGATTTAGGATCAGGGCACCCGGGAGTCAATGTCCTTGAGGAAAACAAAATCTTTTAATGAGAATTGTATTTCAATGGTGCTAATCTCACAAGATCTGATAAATGGATGCGGCGGAGTTGAATTTTATTGGGCTTCATTGTCCTTCCTGCCATACATTTCATTCAACATCAGGTAATCAAATACATAAAATCTCCCCTATTCACTTCTAGCCCAGGAAATACCGCTAGTGCCCTTAATCAAAAGAATAGGAGATGAAGTTGATAGCACATTATTTTCTAAGATTACCAACATCTTCAAAATTATTCTAAGTCCTTAAATCTCTCTTTCATGGCCCTGGCCCCAAATCAAATTAACACCTTTCTTCTCTCCGGTTTCCCTAGAACCTTATTAACTTCAAGACAAAAGGTGATAAAACCGTCCCAAATATATCCTTTCTCACTGTTCCCACCCCCAATGAATTATCAATAGTAGCTTTCCAAAAACAAGCCATTAGGAAAAGGAGACTTTTGGCAACCAAATGAGGGCCCATAGAGAGAGCGCTGAGAGTAACTTTAAAAACTTGCTTGTTTTAAAAATGTGACATACTTTTAACTATTCTAATGGAGCTCTGAAAACCCAGAGTGTATGTCTGGACTGAGAATCATTCAGAACTTCTTGGACAAGCATTCTGAATAGAAAGTCAAGATTGATGATGAATTCAGCTGAAGATAAGCTTACATTTTTGAAATTGAAATAATTAATGGCACAGTTAAAATTCTTCCATTCTCTGCAGAAAAAATAAGCTTCTGCTCAAGAAGACAATGTACCCCCTTAGACTTCATGGGCTAGAAGGGTGTTTTAAGGAACTTTGAAACCATCGGATATTGTGTTTGGGATCAGGTGAGCGTAAGATAATAGTGGAAGGAAATCTCTTGGGATGTTGAAGAGGTAGTAGCAGTTTGATGGTGTGTAGGGAAATGTGGAAGTGAATCATCAAAGGTCAAATTTATTGTTTAAAATATTTGGTTATGAGAAATATAAGTTCTTACGTTTTAGTGTGTAAGGAGTTAATCTGATGAGATTGTGATGTTTGTCAATATGTTTAGTAAAGGCTTTATCATCTACACTCAAGGGGAGATGTGTTGTCATTATACTTGGAATAAATTAAGAACCTATTTCATTGCCTGCAATGGCCCACATGAGTGATTCTCCACTAATACATAGGTACCGCCCAGATCTTCTAATTAAATTGGTTTCAAGTGCAACCTAGGGGTTGATAGTTTTGCATTTTCCCAAGTGATTCAAATGTGCGAAAAAGGATTAAGCTTCACTTCTATCCATAATAGAAATTGTGATTCTCTCTCTAATTTCATAATCTCCACTCCTTCAAAATTCCACCATCACTAGTCTACTCAGTGTTAGACTAGGCCAAGCTCGCTTCCACCTATAGATTTGTATTTGCTGTTTTTGCTTGGAATGTTCTGATATGGACCACCCTTTCCTTTCACCCTTCTCACCTCCCAGTAGTTACTTGGTCAGCCCCTTCTAATATACAAAGAGGCCCTTTGTAACCTATAGCTAATATAAGGTCCCCGTTACCATTAATTTTTATACTTCAACCCCTATTTTACCTGCTTTATGGCATTAGTCACTTTTGGAAATCCTCATCCAGTCCTTCCTCTCCTTGTTTACTGGCTAACAGCCCTCACTACAAAATAGAGAGTATTTGTTTCTGTCATAGGGACAATGTTTACCGATGTATCCTTGGTGCCTAAAACCATGCCTGGCAATTAATAATATTCACTCCTATGTGTTTTTTCTTTATATTTTATTTTTTATAAATAAGTTTTATTGAAGTATAGTTGATATACAATCATAATATAATTATGTTATGTTATAATTATACTAGAGGCCTGGTGCACAGATTTGTGCACTGGTGGGGTCCCTTGGCCTGGCCTTTGGGGATCAGGCCAAAATTGGCTCTCCAACATCCCCTGAGGGAACCCAAATAGTGAGAGGGTGCAGTCCAGGCCAAAGGACCACACCAGTGCACAATCGGGGCTAGGGAGGGACCACAGAAGGGCTCCAAGGTGTGCCCAGCCCATCTTGCCCAGTCCTGATCAGCCAGACCCCAGCATCAAGCTAACCTACTTCTGCCCTCTGGTGGTCTCTGCACGTCATACTGATGGGTTGAATGGTTGAACAAATGGTCAGACACTTAGCATATTAGGCTTTTATTAAAAAGGAGATAATCATCTATATAAAAGGCTGAGTAACTATCGCATCCGAAAGAACTGAATTGATGACTAAACAGGCTGTGTGTGGTGACCAGGCTGGCAGGGGAGTCAGTGAGGGATGACCAAGTGACTGAGCAGCAAACTGCATGGCACAAGCAGGCCTGCAGGGTGGAGGCAGTTGGGGGTGACCAGGCCAACATGTGGGGCAGTGAAGGGTGACCAAACAACTGAGCACAGGCTGCGTGAGGTGACCAGGCCCAAAAGGGGGACAGTTGCGGTGACCCGACTGGCAGGGGAGGGCAGTAAGGGGCGACCAGGTTGGCAGGAGAGAAGTGAGGACTGACCAGGCTGGCAGGTGGGGAGGGGCAGTTGGGGGTAACCAGGCTGGCAGGCAGGTGAGTAGTTAGGAGCCAGTTGTCCTGGATTGTGAGAGGGATGTCGGAATGCTGGTTTAGGACTCATCCACAGTAGGCCAGTTGGACATCCCCTGGGGGGCTGGGATTGGGGAGGGTGTAGATTGGGCTGAGGGGACCCCTCACCCCTGCCCCTATGAATGAATTTCATGTACCGAGCCTCTAGTTATATTAGTTTCAGGTGTGTACTATAGTGATTTGACATTTTTATACCTTACAATGTGATCAGCCCACTAATTCTAGTACTCTTCTGTCACCATGCAAACTTACTGCAACATTCTGGACTATATTCCCCTTCACATTTTTTGTGACCCCCTCCCTCTGGTAACCGTCCCTCTGGTCTCTGTTTCCATGAGTCTGCAGGCCTGCTCTCCTAGCTCCTCACTTTCTGTGGGTGGAGCATCCCCATGGGCACCCAGCAGTGCCCCAGTATCTCTCCACTTTCCCTGGATGGGGCAGGGTTCTCTGTGGGAACCACAGCCTTTTGCTGGCTCCACACTCTTCTTCAGGAGGCACGCATCATGTGAGCACAGTGGAGCCTCACTATCTCCACACTCTGCCTTGCATAATAGCTCCAGAGGCTGGTACCGCAGGGTTTTGTTAGTTTCCATCCCCCCTACCCTGTCCAGGAGGGGGCACCCCTTCTGTGTGCAGGCCAGTGGGTATGCAAGTCGCTCCCTGCTGTACCAACCATCCACTCCTGGGTGGAGGGGTTCTTGTATGCATCCTATGGCGCCCTGCTGTCTCTGCCCTGACTCCAGGAGGGATGACTGGGGGGATGTGTCACAGCGTCCTGGTGGTCGACTAGAGAAGCTGGAGGGAGCTTCTGTCCACTCTCCTCCTTCACGGGAAAGGGAAGCAGTGGCTCTCACCAGCTTCTCGGGTCCTGGGTGGTTCCCTCAACTTCCTGAGAGGCTGGTGGTTCCCAAACCTGCCCCGTGTCGTCCCTTTCTCTTGCTTGTTGTGCAGAAGTTGTTCGATTGGCTAACAGTTGTCTCACCAGGGATTGCTCTACATATCAGTGTACACTGGACGTGTACACGGGAGCGGGGAGCACAGCATCCACCCACGCTGCCAGCTGGGATCCATCCCTCACTCCTATGTGTTGAATCAATAAATATTGCCGAATGACTATGCGAATGAATGAATGATTGATTGAAATGTCAACTGGAAAAGACAATGCTTTGGAAAAATCTTTCTTGACCATGAGCTATTGGTCACTAAATTCCGATGCCTGCCTTATATTATAAAATACATTTACTCTCCTTTCTCATAGCGGTTTCCTTCCCTCGGATTTTTTTTTTTTAACTTTTCTTAAGCAATAACTGCAACAGACTTTGGATCAAAGAATATATGGCACATGTGCCAATGACCAAAACAATTTTCTATCAGAAAATTCAATCAAGGCTTCTTTAATCAGGACATAAATCTTTCAGACACACATCACAGACTATTACACATCAGATCATAACTGTTTTTTTTCCCCCATCCATTTTGCAATTACAACCTCTCAGTGCAAAGGAATGGCACTGAAATAGCAGAGAGAAAGCAATACCCTGAAAAAGCAGTTTTAAACATGATGAACTTGGTACTTTTAGTTTATCTCAGTCTGCAATTTCAACTCTCAAGGGACTGGATGAAATGGAATCAGGCAATGTTGATCAATAATCTGAAATTCTGTTGCAAAGGGTATGGTATAAAATAAACATTAAGAGCCAGATACTTCTCCCGCCAGCCACACCCTTATTTCTCTCGTGTCTATGAAGTTTTTTAAATGATAGTGAGAACTCTTTCCATGTTTGCATCCCCTATTTTTTCTCTAACCCAGAGAAAACATGTAATGAGAAAAGGCTGTTTATCCCACTTCATCTTTTTAGCAATTTCATAGACTTTTCTGAGAGTGGACATTTAGCAAATGGCTGTATTTTGCCAATAGACATAGTCAAAACCTGTGAAAAGGATACCTTTGTGGAGAGTATTTTTTAGTCCAAATGAGTAAAATCCTGTTATCCAGGGAGATTTTCATGGACACATTTGCTTAGTGCACTGAAGTGATGTGTTAAAGATAGACAAGCTCACTCCGTGTTATTTTTTGAAACTTGAAGAGTTGAGGATGTGCAGTTGTTATAATCATGGAACTGGAAGTGGAAGATATAAGGAAGAGATGCACATTCCATGAGCTTCTCACAAATTGGCTGGAAAGATCTCTTAATGATTCTCAACAGTGATGCATACATCTTTGTAGGCCACAATGTAGCCTAACTATGAACTTGACTGCCAGAAATATAGCATGTCCAGCTGAGGAAGCATGCATTGCGCTCTGGATGGGATTCCTGAGACACAGCAAATGTTCTTTACAGGAGCATCTTATATAACATAAGAACATTTCTTTTTTTTTATTGTATTACATGTATACATATCTTCCCATTGCCCCCTTCCTCCCAGGCATACCCCAACCCCCCAGTGTCTTGTGTCCATTGGTGATGCTTATATGCGTAGATACAAGTCCTTTGATTGATCTCTTATCTACCTCACCTAACTTTAATCCTCCTGCTGTAATTTCACAATCTGTTTGATGCTTTACTGCCTCTGTCTCTATCCTTTTGTTCATCAGTTTAAAATGTTCTTTATTATCCACAAACGAGTGAGATCATAACATAAGAATATTTCCAAAAGCATTGTTCTAACAAGTTTAAAAAAAGACATGTTTCTTTAGTTCATTAGTATATGTAATTTCTTTTTGCAAAATGAAATGCTACTATATATTCACTTCTGTAAAGATTTGAAAGTTTCAAAAAATATTTTAATTTTTCTGATTTTTTCACCCATCTAGAGACCCTAATGCCCCTGACCCCAATTTAACAAACATTGCCATTTTTGTATATTTTCTTCAAAGGGTTCTCTCATTGCCTGAAGGTATAGATGCCATTTAAACATCATCATCCATAATTACCCCCTGCTTCTCAAAGTTATCCATTAGTTGGAAGTTTGAGGGTATCATTTCCATAATTTCTTTCCATCTGTCTTATAGATCTCTTAATTTCTATTCCATTTTTTTTATCTCTTTGTCTCTCTGTAGGCAGTGGTTGGGGTGAATTTACTAACTAGCCATTGGGTTTGAGGAAATTACTTAACCTCTCTCTATTCATCAGCTTTCTCATTTGTAAAATATTGACATAGTGTTGTTAGAAGAGTGAATCATTTATAAAGCACTTAGAAAAGAACCTGGTATAAAGTAAGCTTTTACAAATGTTTGGTAAATTAAATTATTAAATAATATATATTTATTATGTCTTTGTCTCCAAATTAGAATTTATCCATCTTTTGTGATTTTCTTTATAGTTTTAGTATTTTCTTCCTTGTAAATATTTCTAATTGGATCTTTTTTACATCCTACTATTCTTTTTTTTCTTAATTCTTACCAGAGGACATTTTTCCATTAATTTTTAGAGATTGTAGAAGAAAGAGGGAAAAAGAGAGGGAAATATCCATGTGAGAGAAACACATCAAATTGTGTTGGATATTATATTATATATCAAGTTGTGTTGGATATTATAGTACATATCATATTATATAATAATATGCATTTGCATAAATACAAAGATATTTTTAAAGTATTGGAAATATTCCTTTCATTTAATTGCCTTGTTATTTTATTTCTTATGTTGAGGATTGGGGAGAGGGGGAGAGAAGGAAGAAGAAAAAGACAGAGGGAGAGAGGAAAGAAGGACACATTAGACCCAACCAATTTAATGATAAGTTAAGTTCTAATCTAATCTAATACAAGATGCCAATAATGCAGAATTATACTCCGTATGCCACACTTCCTCCAACTCAACTCTCACTTAGTAAGGAATATACATTTAATATAGGAGACATGTCAAAATTAAAATAAAATACTGAAGCTCATGTACTCAGGTCCTAAATTAAGAAGAAAGTCATGTTATATTCTATGTCTTTCATTTCCTGTTGTCTCCAATCTCCACAAGAGTAACTTCTTCAGACATTTAGACAATTATCTTTAAAAGAAAATATCTATTCTGATTATATTTTAAGTTTGGCATTTTGCATGGGCAACAGTTTTTGGAGAATTTAATCTTAAAGCAACAGACAAATAGAAGTGGTAGAAACTTATCTAGGTGGAAGGCAAATACTTAACATGTATTGCAAAAATTGAAGTCAATAAGTACCCTAGAGTAATTGTACAAAAATGGATAGAGTGACAAATGCAGTAAATTCAAAGGTAGAAAAATTGGTCAAATAAATATAATGTGTTTCACTGCAAAGAGTAGTATATTTTTGCCCTCTCTACATGAAACTTATGACTGTAAGGAACCAAGAATATGGAAGAAAAACAAAACAAAACACACAAAAAAACAACTGATAGTGAAAATAAATAAATTATCAGTGGTAAATAATTCACACACATGAAAAGGATCAGTACAAGTTTTGCCACAGGTTAGAGAAACCAAGATGTCAGCATAGGTGAACACCTAAACTGCTGCCATGCACAACAATTTCAAATCTTCAGCTAAAAGACAGAATGGACATCATCCAGAACCACAGGAAAGCTGGCTGAGTGGAAATTCTACAACTAGAAGGAAAGAGCGGGGCTCACAGAGAGTCAGAGGAGCTGCAAAAAGCTGAGGTACAGAAACACGCCCCTGGAGAGGAGGGGTGGTTGAGTGCCTGGCTAGCTTCCCCTAGCGGGAGGGAGACGGAAACTCTCGACAGCACTGAGCCCCAATTCTGACTGCACTGAACCCCAATTCCAGGCAAGACTTATATGGGGGGAGTCTGGACTGTCAGAAAAAGGAAGGAATGCATAGAAACTTAAGGGAGCTGAGAAAGGCAAAAGTCTGGGGGTGCACGAGTACGAGAGCGCAGGTGGTCGCAGAGAGGACTGACTGCTGATTGTGCTGCTGGCTTTCTCTAGCAGAACAAATATGGAACTTCCTGACTGTGCTGAACTCCAGTTACAACTGCACTGAATCCCAGTTTTAGGCAAGACCCTTGGGACCCAGACTTATATGGGTCCATGGAGCTCATGGAAATCAGGGGATCCGCAAAAGGCAGAGGGCTGGAAGCACATGCACAAGTGTGCACAGAGAAGGCTGCAGCAATTACTGAGGGACACTGAGTCCCAATGGTCATAGGACAGGGATGACAGGAAGCCAAGGCTGTCTGTTCAGACCTGAGACTCTGCCTCATCCAAGCTGAGCACAGAGGCTTTTGCAATTTTGCAAGTCTTGTCTCATAAGGCTGTCTCCAACACATAGACACAGCTGATCCTCACAGCCAATTGGTCTGGAGGTCAATTCCCTCCAGAGATACCAACAACAATCAAGACTTAACTACGACAAGGCTGTAAACACAGCCCACATAGGGGTGCACCAAGAGTGACCACCTCAGGTAACTGGGGAGGCAAAGCCACTGAGCGATATAGGACACTGAGCACACAAAGCTACTCTACCAACTCAGGAAAGCAGCGAAAATGTGGAGACAAAAGAACAGATCACAAACAAAAGAAATGGAGGAAAACAAACAACTGGATATAGAGTTCAAAACCACAATTATAAGGTTTTCAAGTATTTACTAGAAAAGGTCAATAAATTTGACAAGACCCTCAAGGATATGAAAAAGGACAAACTGAAAATTAAACATACACTGACTGAAATAAAAAATACTATACAGAGACCTAACAGCAGACTGGGGAAATGCAAGATTCAAGTCAAATATTTGAAGTACAAAGAAGGAGAAAACACTCAACTGGAAAATCAGAAAGAAAACAGAATCCAAAATTTGAAGGAGCCTCTGGGACAACTTCAGGCGAACTAACATCAGAATTATGCGGGTGCCAGAAGAGAGAAAGCAAGATACTGAAAACCTATTTGAAGAAATAATGACTGAAAACTTCCCCCACCTGGTGAAAGAAATAGACTTACAAGTCCAGGAAGCACACAGAACCCCAAACAAAAGGAATCCAAAGAGGACCACACCAAGACACATCATAATTAAAATGCCAAGAGCACAAGACAAAGAGAGTATATTAAAAGCTGCAAGAGAAAAATAGATACCTAAAGAGATCACCCATATGATTGTCAGTGGATTTCTCAAAAGAAATTATACAGGCCAGATGGGAGTGGCAAGAAATATTCAAAGTGATGAATAGCAAGAACTTACAACCAAAATTACTCTCCCCAGCAAAGCTATCATTCAGAATTGAAAATCAGATAAAGAGCTTCACAGATTAAAAAAACAAACAAACAAACAAACAAAAAAACCCTAAAGGCCGAGACTGGTTTGGCTCAGTGGATAGAGCATCGGCCTGCGGACTGTAAGGTCCCGGGTTCGATTCTGGTCGAGGACATGTACCTTGCTTGTGGGCACATCTCCAGTGTGGGGTGTGCAAGAGGCAGCTGTTCAATATCTCTATCTCATCGATGTTTCTGACTTTCTATCCCTCTCCCTTCCTCTCTGTGAAAACTCAATAAAATATATTTAAAAAAAAACAACTAAAGGAGTTCATCAGCCCCCAAGAAGTATTATATGAAATCCTGAAAGGTACTCTATAAGAAGAGGAAGAAAAAGAAAAAGCTAAAGATCAAAATTATGAACAACAAATACATATCTATCAATAAGTAAATCTAAAAATCAAGTGAATAAAAAATCTGATGAACAAAATAAACTGATGAATATAATAGAATCAGGGGCATAGAAAGGGAGTGGACTGACAATTCTCAGGGAGAAAGGGGTGAGGGGTGCAGAAGAGACTGGACAAAAATCGTACACCTATGGATGAGGAAAATGGGGGGAGATAAGGGCAGAGAGTGGGGTGGGAACCGGGTGGAGGGGAGCTATGTGGGGGGGAAAAAGAGGAACAATTGTAATAATCTGAACAATAAAGATTTATTAAATTAAAAAGAAAGTTTTGCCACAGATGGTGAGTACACAGTGACTGCTGATGCAACCTAAGGTTACAGCATGAGTTTTTATTATTGTTTAAAACACCGGGGATGAAGGAACATTGACACACCACAGCCTTGTGCTCCGTGTAGTGGAAAAAGTCATATATTCCCATGATGGTTACTCCCACACGATTATATCCTGTACAAGCCTAGTTGAGCTGTCTTCAAAATGATCAATACATCTGACAGAGATGCATTGCCAATTATTCCCAATCAATGCAAAGAGGGGAAAAATCTGATAGAGCAGAGCAAGCAAGCAATCAAAGTTTTCTTGTCTCTTGAATACCATGATCACCTCAAAATGCTCAAAAGCAATTCTCAACCCTTTCTTGACCTACAATAAAGGTTTCTCATTTTATCATTCCCTAATAAAAAATTAATGTATGTTCAAATCATATAATTTAAAAAGCAACAGTTGCCTAAGAAATCACCTTTATTGTCTTCCTCTTTATTAGGAGATTCAACTCTGTTCTGGCTGTGACTCATTGACACTCATGGAGTCAGTTCCTAGGGCCTCAGTCGGTCGTCAGTCTGCATCTTGTATTATAGTAGATTAGAAATTAATTTATCATTCAATTGGTTACATTTAATCCCTCCTTCTTTCCTCTCTCCCTCTGTCTTTTTCTTCCTTCTTCTCTTCCCCTCTCCCTGACTCTAAACATAAGCAATAAAGAAAATAACAAGGCAATTAAATAAAAATAATATTTCCAGTACTTTAAAAAAATCTTTGTTTATGCAAATGCGTTATAATGCAAGTTGTGTTAGATATCTGTTGAACTATATTCATGTAAGATTACATAGACCCAAACCATAATGACGACATGATGTTAGTTATTTGCACTTATTGAGATACTTATTTACTTGCAAATTTAAGCAGCACATAGTTTAGTTTTTTTTAAGTGTGTCCATATTCTACATCATGTATGTGAATTTAATGTTAAAAATGACAAAAAGAATAGAACAATATTACAGAAAGTGAATGGATTCAAAATAATTAGTGATGTTTGAATAGGTCTTCCTACACAGTAATTTAAAATGGCATTGACTTAAACCTGAGGCAAAAAAAAAAAATGTTGAACCTGAGTATAATCTTATCTAAAGGATCTCATCTTGCTGTTCACTTAAGATGTTACACATGAAGTTTGGATAGGGTTGGTGGTTTATGATTATAAATTGAAAATCAGTAGACACCGGGCCCCATCTATTTATCTCTTTCTGCTTAGCCTAGCATTAATGGTTATCCCCTGGCAGAATTTGACTTGAAACTTTTGACCTCTCTTGAACTCTAGTCCAATGTTCACTATGAATAGCCCTTGATCACTTCTCTTCTTTTGCTTCAGGTTAGCGGCCAATATCCTCTAAAATCGATTTGCAGGAAAAGCCAATTTTACAGCATATATTCCTTTGACTCTAATTATACAATATCTTGACTTTTTTTTTTCATATTTCTTTCCTCTTCGATTTGCAAGCCAGGCATTTAGAAAAGTTTCCTTCTACCTACATGTCATGCTTGTGTTTTGGAAAGTATTAGAGACACTTACATAATTGTGTCCATTTGTTGTAGACCCAGACATGGAAAATGAGTAGTGCTTTGCTCCTTGTGGTTTGGCAATGCTGCGTACATTTAAAACATAAAAGCATTTCTTTTGCTTTACCTTTTCCTTCTCTTCCTTTCTAATGCCCACTATGAAAAATAATTCTACATAATTTATTTGTAATTTTGATGTGTCATGGGAGGAGGTGAGCACAGTGTTTACCTTCTCTGCCATCTTAACTGGAAATCTATAAAAATAAATAATAATGAATTTTTCTTATTACATGTTAGAGTGACATTGGAGAATATGACCTAATGTTTAGAATGAAAGAGGAAGGACACTGAAAGCATATTTTCTAAGTATCGAGGCTGTCTTGACTGGAAAGCAGAGCGACATTTGGGTTAAACCTAGGCTATCACCGAGGGTCTTGATCTTCATCTAGAAGGGTTCAGGAAACCTAGAGAAAGGGCTGTGCATAAATTAAATGAATCCAGAGATGAAACATAATTTTTAAAGGCATTATGGGAGAGAGGAGGAGCTTGGCTGAAGAAACCAAGTTCTCCTTATCTCAGGACCCCTTGCTTTTTATTAACACATTTGTCCTAAGGTAAGGTGGAGATATATACATCAAAGCATAGGGTTTCATCCAGAATCCATTGTCAGATTGGGGAATTGCCTCAGCTGTTCAGGTGTTTGGCCAACAGGAGGAAATAACATGTAGATGAAAATGCCCTGAGCTGTCTGGCAGTAAACAATCTTCCTTTTCAGGTTTGGGGAAATGCCTGTAGCCATTACCAACAGGTGCTAACATATGTGACTCAACCCTTTTTGAGTCCCCAAGTTCCATCAACCTTTCGATGAAACTCTTGCCATTATGACATGCTGGAATTGTCTTCTGGCACTAGGGTCCTGAGCCAGACTGCCTAGTATCAAATCCAACTCAGCAACTTGGTAGCTGTGTCAAATAATGATTTGACTCCCCAGAGTGTGTTTCTCCTTCTACAGAATATGGATAATTACCATCTTCATCACAGCTTTGTTCTGTGATTTAATAACACCATACTTGGAAAGCCCTTCAACTAGTGGCTGGTACATCATAAGAGTTTAATAAATATCAGTTTCCTTTTATTATTCAGGACTTGTATTTCATTTTAAAAAATACATTTTTATTGATGTTTAGAGAGAGGAAGGGAGAGGGACACAGAGAGAGATAGATATCAATGACTAGCTGCCTTCTGCATGCACTCCTACTGGAGATTAAGCCTGCAACCCGTGCCCTGTTTAGGAATCAACCACCTCTTGTTACTAGGTCAACACGGAACTGCTGAGCCACAAGGGTGGGGTATGATTTCTAACACATACAGGTATTTCTGGTTCTACTATCTTACTCAGTTATATCCTTTGTGGAAGAAGTTTCAGTTTGGCAGAAAACAAGCCTGCCTGCAGGGAGATCTCTTTGTGAACATGAACACATACCATTGGATTTGAAGGTTAGGAATCAGAAATTCTGGAAAAATCCCTCAAATGAAAACTCTCCCCATTCAACGTGGAATTAGGAAAATTTCCGCATTCAAAATGTTTTCAAGTTGCGCTTTTCATCCAAATGCAGTCATGCCAAATGTTAATGTTTTCTGTAGGAAGCTCAGAGATAAATTTAAAGTACACTAAACTGTTACAAAATTTGCTTTCTTCTGGTTAGCATTATGGGCCATCAAAAAAGGATGATATTTCATTGCTGATTTTATTTGAAGGTGATACCTTTAAGCAAGTGGTATTGGAGGCTCTTTTTAAGGGTGTCAGGAACCCTAGCTGGTTTGGCTCAGTGTATAGAATGTCGGCCTGTGGATTCAAAAGTCCCGGGTTCGATTCTGGTTCAAGAGCCCATACCCAGGTTGTGGGCTCAGTCCCCAGTAGGGGGCATGCAGGAGGCAGCCAATCCCTGATTCCTCCTCATCATTGATGTTTCTCTCTCTCTCTCTTCCTCTCCTTTCCCTTCCTCTCTGAAACCAATAAAAATACATTTAAAAAATAAAAATAATAAAGGCGTTAGGAGACCATGGTTAATTGGCGCGTGTGTGTGTGTGTGTGTGTGTGTGTGTGTGTGATCAGTATAATCACTATCCTTGCTATAGGATTTCTCTATATGGAGCGGGTAACAGGTAACTTTTATCCTCATAAATCCTTTTGCCACTTGTCAGTTAACGTGTTCATTTCCAAGGTTGGTAGTGTATGGAGTGATACATGCTAGTTCAAATCCCTTTTGTATGTATACTTTTCTAGGTAAATAGCATTTTGTTTTCATTCCCATCAAATAAATAAGATAAATAATGGAAAACATTTTTTTGCATCACTTTGAGTTTCTACACTTTAATTTCAGGATTAAAAGATCAGTGATTTATTGTTTTGTCTTATTATCTCTTTTCCTGGGAATTGTCTCCTTTCCCACATAAACATGCAGATAAAAATACATGTTCAAGCTATTTTATTGTCCTCTGTAAATAAAGTTTTTATTTATGGTTATGAAAGTTCATAATTTCTTTATGCTAAAGAAAAAAAGGCCAAAATGTTTAAGATTTTTACATGTTCTAAATGGTTTGGTGTGAAATAGATATCTCATAACTTTACATTAGTGACCTTCATTGTTATATGTAAAATAACTACGAAAGTGCCTGGGTCTTGTCAATTCTATACCAAGTAAATGACGCAAAACCAAAAATCTTTTTTCATCGCTACAGAATCTCTGAATGTTTTCCCTTCATATTTGCAGGCAGTGGCCAACTAAGCCATTTTCTTTCTTTTTTTTTATGAATTGTAGAAAATTGCAAAAGGCTTTCAGGAAGATGGGAGGTTTTGGTTGGTGATGGTGGTCATGGTCCTTTACAAAGTTGATGCTGATCCCAACCAGAAGCATATTTATTGCTGGCACAGTTTACGGTTGCCAAAGACGAAGACATGTCTTTGCAAAAGCAAGCAGGCAAAATGTCCACATCTTTATTCCTGTGCCAGTGTTTCCGGTTCCTGACCAGGTCTAATGGAACCTGTGGAGTCACCCCCGGCTGAGTGTGCGCAGTCAGATGCCCGGAGACCACGCTGGCTCCCTTTTAGTCCTCTCTCCCTCCAGCAGATGCAGGAATGGCACCGGGAGATCTTCGGGGAATTTTCCTTTCTGCTCTTCGTCCTCATTACTCCTGCCATCTGGTCCATTTCTGTGTTATTTCCCTTCAGCAGATGTGCCCCGACCACCCCTCCCACACCGGCCCCAGTGAATCTCTTGTGGTTCGGCACACCCATGAGTCTGCCAGGTACAGGGCTAGGCCAAGGGCAATGCCAAGGTCTAAGATTCAGGTGAATCGGAAAGGACAGACTGTGTCTGTTCAGAGGCGTGTGCTAATACTTCTATGTAGGCCACTGTCTTTCTTTCTTTCTTTGGGTTCTACAGAGTCAACATGAAAACAAAATTGTTATTTGTTGCCAAATGAAGGTTATGTTTCATAGGATCTAAACTTTTTTACTTTTTTTTATCATAATATTGTGGCTTATAACATTGAAATTTGACCAGCATTTGACATGCATGAAGTACATTGAATACTTGCTCATAATTTGTTCAGTTACTGGTGGTTCATGCTTTACATATATATATATATATATATATATATATATATATATATATATATATAATGCATGCTCAATCATGTACTCATTCTTATAGTGACATCAATCAATGTATAAGGTAAGTTGCATCGTAAATTAAATGCCAGCGCTGTTGAGAAATATGAATAAACTATGAAATAGGTATCATCAGTTTAAAGCTACATTTTTTAGTCTGAATTATGAAGGATAGATTATGAAATATAATAGAATATCAGAGAATGAAAACTCAGTTCTAGAAGGGGGGAATATGCCCACTGAGATGAAAACGCTATACATCTGGTTGAATCCTCAATCCCATTTAACTCTTATTCTAGATATAATTATATGGGATAAAGATTAGATTAAAATTTTTCAAAGTATTCCACACTCAAACCTGCTGAGAAGACAAGGATGAGATTAAGCAGAAATTGAGAGAAGTTAGAATTATATGTTAGTATCTAAGTCTTACCTTTATAAAATAATCGTTTTCAAAAAAAATATTATGCTTCTCTATATTATCTTGATTGAATTGTGCATTTTGTGGGCTATGTCAATGAAGAAATCCATGCTTTATAAAAATCCATTTGAACTTTTATGGAATAACGGGTTTTGAAATGCGTGCTGACCTTTTGGGAACCTTTACCGACAGGGAGGGCACAAAGGATTTTGAGGAGACTAGTGAGAGCAGGAGAACTCTATTCTCTATGTGACACAGGTTTTCTGGTTGAGGCTGGGGTTGAGCTCTATCGACTGTGGAACCAAATATTCTCATTTGGAGGCTGTTAAGTGAAACAAAGAATGAAGAGAACCTGAGGGTGTTCCCTCCATAAAGAATTACTAAGAGGCAATGAACTTCGGGGTAAAAGAGGACTCACGAATCACCTGAGCATATTTTAAAAAGCCTATTTAATGAAGTTAGACAAAAAAGAGAGCTAATAATTATAGATCTATTAGAAATCACCAATTAAGTTTCATGAAGAAACTTTTATGTCTAACTTTTTACCAAACTATTTTCAGATTAGTGTGGTTTCTCAAAAAATTAATATGATTGACACATATGAACCTGACAGAATGTATTTCCTATACGTGTTATACCTGGTGAAAAAAATATAACTGAGTTAAAAATTTGGAAGCCCTAGCCAGTTTTGCTCCGTGGGTGGAGCGTCGACCTGCAGACTGAAGGGTCCCAGGTTTGATTGCAGTCAAAGGCACATGCCCAGGTAGCAGACTTGATCCCCAGTAGTGGGTGTGCAGAAGGCAGGAGATCAATAATTCTTTCACATCACTGATGTTTCTATATCTCTCTCCCTCTGCCTTCCTTTCTGAAATCAATAACAATATATATTGTAAAAAAGAATTTTGAAATAACCTGCCTTTCCCCTAACCCTTCATCAGCCTAATAACCATACAAATTTAGACTTAAGTGCATAGAACTAAGAAACACCTCGTCATCGAATTTTAGGCTGAGAGGGACCTGATATTTCATCATGTCCACCACCATTTTATTGTTTTTAGAGTAAGTAGGTGTGAGGCTATCAAGCAGATAAATGCTGTCATATTTTAAAGGTAATAATTATACACACAGCACAACTGGAAGTTCCAAACCTGAAATGAACCCAGGCTCACATGTCTGTAGCACATGGAAATGGTAGAGTTAATGCCTAACGCATTGGAAATACAGTGGTACCTCGAGATACGAGTTCCCTAACATATGAGATTTTTGAGATCTGAGCCATCAAGCGAGCAATTTTTGCTTTGAAATATGAGCAACATTTGAGATAGGAGTAATCGTGCAGATCGGCCTACTGCACACAACCCACCAGTTTACTGAGACTCGAGCATCTCATAGTTTCCCACGCCTCAAGGTTATGGAATGAATTAAACTCGTATCTCGAGGTACCACTGTAGCTCTCTGTACAGGAAGAGTTTTTGAATTGAGGTATCACTCATAGTAGAAGTAGGTGGCTTCTTGTGCCTCGTTTAAGTTTAATACAACATAATAGTTATAGAATTATCAGTTTTTAAAGAAACATATTGACAGTGATGTGTTTATTCTCACTAGCTCAACACAAACAGGCCCTGATTGCTCTTAAATCCTTGGATACTGCCACCCCTGAAGTCAGCGCTCAGATATCACAGTTTAGTTTTGTGAATAAAAAACTGTCCTTATTGCTGAAGCCACTTCAAGTTACACCTTACAATACTTAAGAATAAAAGAAACCTGTTGAGACCAGTTTGGCACAGTGGATAGAGTGTCGGCCTGCGGACTGAAAGTTCCTAGGTTCGATTCCGGTCGGAGGCATGTACCTTGGTTGCAGGCACATCTCCACTGTGGGGCGTGTAGGAGGCGGCTGATCGGTGTTTCTCTCTCATCGATGTTTCTGACTTTCTATCCCTCTCCCTTCCTCTCTGTAAAAAATCAATAAAATATATTTAAAAAAAAAAGAATAAAAGAAACCTAACAGATAAGTGCATGAGGGCTGTGAGGAGACTGTGTTACTCAGAATAGGCTATGAGAATGGAAAACTATAGGGTTCCGAGCATAGATTCCTGTGTGTGCATTAGGCATTCTTGAACACACCGTGTCCATGGTCATCCCCATTGCTGGCTAAATGGGGGAATACCAGTGTCCCAGCTCTGTCATATCCACACCCAAAGATCAATACGTTCTCTAAGTTTCTACCAGCCAGATTGAGAGTGGCTACTTTCTCCTAAGAACTGCAAGCCACAGCTGTAGAAAAAGGAGTCCTGGAGATGCTATAAGCCCCGCCCACTTCTGTCCATTGTCAGAGTGTCAGTGCACACACTCCTGGCTGCTTTCAGCAAGTGACTGCATCTCCCCTCCCCATCGGCTTTCTCTGGCATCCTCCCCTCAAACATGCAGTGGGCCTGGGAAGGTTGGGGAGTCCACGACCCCCAAAAGCAGTTCTCAGCAACTGGTGGAAGAAAAGAGAGGATGGATGCTCTGGCTTCCTGACAGCTGGAGGGGACACCCCCAAAGCATGTTCTGTCCCATGGCCCAGAGGTTCCCAACAGGTTGCAGCCCCCATTGACCACGACACAATAACAAATCCTTTTGTTGTTCCTTAACTCGTGTTATTTTTTTTTCTTTTCTTTTTTGGCTGCTCTCTCTTCCACAGCTCCCTTTTCTATTTCCCTACCCTTGCTTCTGGGATCACCGCCAAAATGAACTTCTTCCTCTCTGCACCTTGCCTCTGGGCCTGCTGCTGTTTTTATGGAATTAGAAAAAGTTACAGGAGGCACCACGGGAGGCAGACCCACAAAGCTGATGGCGAGAAAAGCCTGCAAAGGGCCTCATTGAGGTGAGAAGTTCAGAAGCCAGTTCGCATGCAGAAAAGCTACTATGTCTTTGAAAGGAAGGGGGAATCTCTCACTCACGGGGCTGGCTGGTCTGACTGTGTCCCTCTGCGATCAGCAAGAGACTCCAAAGGCTCGCCAGAGTAATTGGCCGTGACCCTGGGATGATCCCGGGCCCGGTTCCAAGCCCAATCCCTGCCTTCTTAAGCGACCGCATTGAAAACACAGTGTGCGCCTAATAGGTTGGTTGGATCAGCTTGATTCTATAGCGTGCAATGTGTGTACATATGATAAAAACCATGAAAGCACTCCGATCTCCCCTGGAAATAAACACACCGAGGGGAATGTGTTTCCTAATATACAGAGGCTCTGTTGGAAAGTAAAGAGTAACTATTTCTCCTTTTCACTGTTGTAAATTATATTGTAGCACTGTTATTAACTCGCACACACACACACACACATGTGCACACACACACACACCTGGACGATTGTAATCCAGAGCGAAATCTTTTAAGGGGAAGGAGCAGAGATTGTACTGAAGGATAACATTTTTTTTTCTTTTAGTTTGTTCAAGGGAAATTCTAGGACAATCGCAAGCTATTACATATTAGCTCTTTCAGAAAGGACACGAGAGACATAAGAAGTAATAGGTGATTGGAAGCAATTCCTCGTGATTGAATTTATAGAGTTCAAGATTAGGAACTTTCTACTCAGGTAATGTGCTTTTATGTTTTATTCAAAAGAGACTGGGATCTTTTTTCCCATTTTAGAAATGGAGAAAAATGTATCAGAAAAGATAGTATTCCAAGACCATTGACCTACCTCCGAATAACTCAAAATTCTTGAGCCAACACAGTGGTGCAAGTTATACATGTAAAGGTTTGTGGAATTTTTGACACAAATATTTGGGTGAGGAACTGATGTATTGTGTTCAGAATAACTACATTATTGACTCAAACAGGCTGCATTCAGAGTCATTCTGGAAATGGTAAAAAAATAATGTAAATTTTTTAAAATGTCAGGCAAATCTTAGTTTTTAGCATACTTCAAGATATCCCTAGATTCACCAGAAATTTGATTCTTAATTATACAATTATTTCTTCTACTCCCACTGAAATGCTATCATGTAATGCTGATTTCGATTTAAGAAGCCAATTTTCCCCCCAAACAAGGGAAGACTCATTTAGAACTTAAAGGCTTTAGAAAACCAACAATTTTAAGTTTATTTATTTTTTTCCAGTCCCCTGTGGTGAAGTTCTATATGAAAGTATTTTCACAGAATTTGCTTGCACTTATACAACTTTTTTGCAATACATCATGGTTTCTTTTAAAAGCAGGGTTATTGCCCTCGCTGGTTTGGCTCAGTAGATTGAGCACTGGACTGTGGACCAAAGGGTCCTGGGTTCAATTCCGGTCAAGGGCACGTACCCTGGTTGCAGGCTTTTCCCAGCCCTGGCTCTCTTATCAAGATGCTTAAAAAGCCCAGACCCGTTTGGCTCAGTGGATAGAGTGTCAGCCTGCGGACTGAAAGGTCCCAGGTTTGATTCCAATCGGGGGCATGTGCCTTGCTTGCGGGCACATCTCCACAGTGGGGCATGCAGGAGGCAGCTGATCGATCTCTCTCTCTCATTGATGTTTCTGACTTTCTATCTCTCTTCCTTCCTCTCTGTAAAAAAAATCAATAAAATATATTTTAAAAAGTTGCTTAAAGATGTTCTTGATTAGTTATAGTCTCAACTTCCACTCTTTCCTTTGTATGCATTTCTCCCTTTCCCTCCCCTCAGTACAACTCAGATATTCTTTACTTTCCCTGTTTTTCTGATGTTCATAGTTCTTAATATTTCCATATACAGCACCTCATGTTTTCTTCAGCATTTCTCTCTCTCTTCTTATTCTATAGCTCCTTTTTCCTGGTTTTGCTGTTAGCTCTCTAGTTGCTGATCCTCAGTCTCTTTAAATATCCATTTTTTTCAACACTAAATACTGGTGTTCCCCAGCGTTCCGACTTTAAGCTTCTTTTTTTTTTTTTTTTACTCTGTAAGCTGCAGATAATATCATAACATTATACTTATGCTGGTATCTATTCTCCCATTTTGTATATGAAGACATTGATATACAGAGAAATTAACAGAATCCCCCAAGATCATATATTCCATAAGAATTAGGGCTTAAATTTGAACAATATTCATGTTCCTTCCATAACATATTAGTATATCTGTAGGGTACAGTGGTTCTTAACCTTCCTAAGGCCACGACCCTTGCATAGAATTCCTCATGTGGTGGTGACCCCCAACCATGAAATTTTGCTACTGTTATGCATCGTAATATAATATCTGCATTTTCCGATGGTCTTAGGTGACCCCTGTGAAAGGGTCGTTTGACCCCCAAAGGGGTCGCGACCCACAGGTTGAGAATTGCTGGTAGGGTAGGTTGCCTAACAAAACCCACATCTCTGTGATTTTGACAATGTTTATTATTTTTGTTACGTGTTCTTACCTTTAATGAATGCCTCTGCTTTCCGAATCATGGGCTTAATATTAATTTATATAACATTTTTAAATAATGCAGTAAAAGCTGTCAAGAAACCACAAGAAAGCCAATGAAAGCCTCTTACAGAAAGACGCCTGATGAGTCCTTTGCTATAGAATGCTTCGACTCAGATTGCTTAGTACCCACGTTAGAATCAGCTTAGTGATAATAAGATAAGCACTTCACTAATGTGATTCTGAATGAGCAATTTTCATATTAATGGTTTTCTCACTGTATTAATGAAAACACAATTTGCCACTAGAATGGGGATATCATTTAAATGAGATCAAAATTGCTAACACGAACAGAGCTGTTCATAAAGCAAAACTATTGTATGTGCTAATGGTTCTCCTATTGTAACAACAGTGCCCTTCTGTTCCAAAATTTGCATTAACATTAGAAAAAAAAACAGTGCCATTTTATTGACTGCTTGATAATGTCACTTACTATATGAGCCAGCCACTAACTTTGCATCG
>PVJN01035566.1:0-22034 GCA_004026805.1 Lasiurus borealis | reverse complement strand
GCTTTCCTCAGCCTCTGATGCCAATTTGCATACACAAACACATGAAGGAGCTCAGCGGAAGAGGCCTCACCATTTACCAGCTTGTCCCACCCCATAAAGCATTTGCAAAAACAAATATCTTCAGAGATTTGCAAAGCATATAAACATTAAAGGTTTAAGACAGTAGTCTAAACTCAAGTGATTTTTCTCCCCTCTCTCGCAATAACCACCCAAAAAAAACAACAGAAAGGCAGGGAAGAAGGGTGGCAGGTGCAAAGACATCAACAAATTTCTAGAAGTAGATGACGTACCATGATGACTGAACAGACTGAAGGAAGCCATAGCCCAGAAGTGGGCAACGGAAGTGAGAGCCAGTCTTTCTGGCAAAATTCCAGAGAGGCTCTGACTTTATAATTAGCAAGTTCTGAGGACAGGTAAAAAGTAAACCTAAAAACTAGGGAGTCTGTAGGTTTGTCTGTCCAGAAGCTTGTACCCATCACCCCCTCTTACCTCCAGAATGGAGGGTGACTAGCACTTACCTCCAGACAAACAACACACACATGTGCACATGTGCACACATGCACATGTAGCAAGAACCCAGAAGGGTCGTTCTATAGAAATACAATAAATCTCTAGGAAAAATTTGGTGTGTTTTTGTGTGGTGTTAGCATACCAGAATAAAACTTCTGTCATTCTGACATTTACAAACTCCCAATAATCATCTACCCTATAGTCAGCCTTTAGTGTCCAACAGAGACACCGACTTAACACCAACACATGGGCCAAAATACCTCTATGAAAACTCCACAAATCCAAAGCCAGCACCACTCAGCTCAGGTTGTTCTTGGGTTGGTGACGGGTTCAGGGTTGGGAGGAGAACAGTGGATGGAACATATACTCAATGTTCTAGCTTTTCAAAAGGCGGCTTGAGAGATTGGTTTCTATCTTACCTCATTTGGGACTGATGGAGAGCCATAATACTCCGAGGTCACTGAGCACAAAATACTTTAAAAAAAAAAAAAAAAACTAGGTTGGGATGGGGTGGAGAAATACCTAGTAAGAGAGGAAATAAAAGTATTGCATTTAAACACCTCTTTTGAAGAACTTGGCACTGAAGATTTAAAGTAAAGATTTAAATAAAATTGTGGCTGGATACAAAAGGATTTGCTAGATTAAGCAAATAACAATATAGAGACCCAGTTACATTGAATTTCAGGAACACTATGAATGATTTTTAGTATGTCTAATGAAATATTATGGGCATACCCTAAACAAAAAATTATTTGTGCATATATTCGGGGCATGCTTATTCTATAAAATAATTTTTTGTTCTAAAATTCAAATTTAACAGTGAGTCCTATATTTTATCTGGGAAATTTGGATGTGGGTTCTTTCTTATTTGAGAAATCTTTAAAAAAATATGTTTTATTGATTTTTTACAGAGAGGAAGGGAGAGGGAGAGTTAAAAATATTGATGAGAAAAAACCATTAATCAGCTGCCTCCTGCACGCCCCCTACTGGGGATGTGCCCACAACCAAGGTACATGCCTTTGACCAGAATCGAACCTGGGACCTTTCAGTCCACAGGCTGACACTCTACCCACTGAGCCAAACCAGTTTTGGCTTATTTGAGAAATCTTGATCATATTTAATAGATAAAAATGTCTGGAGAAGTTAAAAATGCAAGTGAAAGAAGGGAGATTGACTTATCAAAGAATGAAAACTTCTCTCCTACAATGAAACAGAAAGGAGAGGATGGTGCTGGTCAAGCAGATGTGTATCTGGTTTTGGAAAGATGCTGAAGCCTTCTTTTCAAGCCTTACTATCTATATATATAAAAGCCTAAGCAACCGGCCAACTGGCCACCTGGCCAGTGTCTATGACATGCACTGACCACCAGGGGGCAGATGCTCAATGAGGAGCTACCGAGTGACACCAACTTTGCAGAGTGCCCTCTTGCACCCTGGGACACCTCAGGGGGATGTCAGGCTACTGGTTTTCTGGCCCGATCCCCACAGGCCAGGCCAAGGGACCCTACCTGCCAGAGCAACCCCACTCATTGCACAGACAACCCTCAAGCCCCAGCACTGCTCCAGGTGCTGGAGGGTGTGACTGACTTGTCTCACCCAGGCCCACACTACTGGTCACCTTCTAATTAATTTACTTTCAGTGTGCATGAACCCGTGCACCAGGCCTCTAGTTTTCTTTATAAAGTAGCAAGTCAATCATGAGAGCAAAAGGGAATTAGGATGAGAATGAATAGGAAGAACAAGGAAATATGAACTTATTGCAAGAGTGAGCAAAGCTGATTTAGAAAATAAGTTAAGATGCTGGTGATATTGGACAAAGTAGGGAGTCCTTTTCCCCATTGAATTTTCTGAGACTTGCATGGGAGAATGAGTGATTTTTATTTGTGTGGAATTCCATCCCTGGGTTTCTAAGGTCCCATTTCTCTTAAACCAGTCATAGAAGAAATGTAGCTGAGGTTTCAGTACAGCTAGAAGCAAAGCCAGGCTCAAGAGTTTCCTTTCCATATTGGGCCTGGGTTGCAGTCCATTCATTCATTGTGTATGTGTGTGTATGGGATGCAGGGTGAGGGGTAGGGGGAGGTATCCACATGGCTGTGGGCCATGTAGGCAAATGCAGGAGAGCACACCCCAAATAACAATAGTTCCAAGGATTCTGAAAACACAAGGGTAACAAGAGGTTGAATCCCTTTATTCAGGGGATTAAATATCCCAAATTTCCATGCACTTGCAGTGGCCACACCCATTCTGGCCAGCCATCTCTGTCCCCAGGTATGGTTAATAGAAAGCACTTTTGCTAGTCCCCCCAACTTTACTGGGCATGTCTCCACCTTCCCTTTGTTGGACCCATGGGGAGTGTAAAGTTGTAGTTTCCTGGTGAAGCTGCCTGAATTACATACCTATCCCTGGCCGTCCCTTTGCTCCTTTCCTGCTATTAATAATTAGGTTAAATTGCAACAGTATCATCGGCTGTGTTGAAGGCACAGTTAATGTTGGTGATCATGAAGAATGGTACCAAACTATCTAAAGCGTGGTTTTGCCCAGTGACATTCAAGTACTCAAGGCAGGTAGGAAGCTGCCTGATAGACTATTTATTTATTTATTTATTTATTTATTTATTTATAAATCTTTTTTGTTGAAAGTATTACATATGTCCCCTTTTTTTCTTCCCATTGACTCCTTATAGCCTGCCCCTGGCCCCAGGCCTCCTCCACTCTCTTGTCTGTGTTCATGAGTTATGCCTATATGCATGAAAGGTCTTAGGTTAATCTCTTCCTACCAATGCACCCACCCTTTCCTTCCCTCTGAGACAGTCTGTTCCATGCTTCTATGTCTCTGGACCTGTTTTGTTCATATGAGTGAGATCATGTAATACTTACCATTCTCTGACTGACTTATTTCGCTTAGCAAACACTCGCCAGGTCCCTCCATGCTGTCTCAAAGGGTAAGATATCCTTATTTTTTACTGTTGTATAATACTTCATGGTGTAAGTGTACCACAGCTTTTTTATTCATGCATCTACTGATGGGCACTTGGGCTGTTTCCAGATCTTAGCTATTGTAAATTGCACTGCTATAAACATAGGGGTGCATATATTCTTTCTGATTGGTGTTTTGGGTTTCTTAGGATATATTCCTAGAACTGGGATCACTGGGTCAACAGACAATTTCTTAGTTAATTTTTTGAGGAAACTCCATACTATTTTTCATAATGGCAGCACCAGTTTGTCATTTATTGATTTGTTGATGGTAGCCATTATGACAGGTGTGAGGTGACACCTTATTGTTGTTTTAATTTGCATCTCTCTGATGATCAGTGACTTTGAGCACTTTTTTATGTCTCTTGGCCACCTATATGTCCACTTTGGAGAAATGTCTATTTAGGTCCTTTGTCCATTTTTAATTGGATTATTTGTCTTCCTTTTGTTAAATTGCATGAGTTCCTTATATATTTTGGATATTAACCCTTTATCAGATGTATCATTGCCAAATATGTTCTCCCATACGTGGGCTCCCTTTTTATTTTGTTGATTTATTTTTTATTTTATTTTATTTTATTTTTGCTGTGCAGAAGCTTTTGATTTTGAAATAGTCCCATTTATTTTTCTCCTTAGTTTCCTTTGCCCTAGTAGATATGTCTGCAAACATTACTATGAAAGATGCCTGAGATTTTGCTGCCTATAGTTTCTTCTAGGATTTTTATGATTTCACATCTTACATATAAGCCTTTTATTCATTTTGAGTTTATTTTTGTGTATGGTGTAAGTTGGTGATCTAGTTTCATTTTTTTTTTGCATTTATCTGTCCAATTTCCCAACATCATTTATTGAAGAGACTATCTTGAGTCATTGTATGTTCTTGTCTCCTTTGTGAAATATTAATTGAACATAATGGCTTGGGTCAATTTCTGGGGTCTCTCTTCTGTTCCATTGATCTATATGTCTGTCTGTTCTTGTGCCAGTACCAGGCTGTTCTGAGAACAGTGGCTTTGTAGTATAACTTGATATCTGGTATTATGAGACCTCCAACTTGGTTTTTCTTTCTCAAGATTTTTGTAGCTAGTCAGGGTCTTTTTTTGGTTCCATATAAATTTTTGGAGTATTTGTTCTAGATAATGTGAAATATGCTGTTGGTTATTTAGTAGGTATTGCATTGAATCTGTAGATTGCTTTGGGTAGTAAGGACATTTTAATTAAATTAATTGTATCAGTGCATGAACACAATATATTTTTCCACTTGTTTGTATCTTCCTCTATCTCTTTTTTAAACGTCTGTAGTTTTCTGGTCACAGGAATCTTTTACTGCATTGGTTAAGTTTATTCCCAGTTATCTTAATCCTAGAGGCCTGATGCACGAAATTCATGCAAGGATAGGCCTTTGCAGCTGCCCTGGCTGCTGGCTCCTCCCTTGCAGCCCTGGTTTCATCTGGAAGGTCGTCTGGGTGGTCGTTCTGCTATTAGGTCTAATTAGCATATTAGCTCTTTATTATATAGGATTTTTTGTTGCTATGGTAAATGGGGTTATTTATTTAGTTTCTCTTTCTAAGAATTCATTATTGGTGTATAAAAATGCCATCGAGCCAAGACCAGTTTGGCTCAGTAGATAGAGTGTCGGCTTGCAGACTGAAAGGTCCCAGGTTCGATTCCGGTTGGGGGCATGTACCTTGCTTGCGGGTACATCTTCACTGTGGGGCGTGCAGGAGGCAGCTGATTGATGTCTCTCTCTCATCGATGTTTCTGACTTTCTATCTCTCTCCCTTCCTCTCTGTAAAAAATCAATAAAATATATTTTTAAAAAATGCCATCGATTTCTGGATATTAATTTTATATCTTACTACATTGCTGAATTCCTTTATTAAATCTAGTAGTTTTTTGGTGGAGTCTTTAGGGTTTTCTATGTACAATATCATATCATTGTGAATAATGAGAGTTTCATTTCATCCTTTCCAATTTGGATGCCTTTTATGTTGTATAAGAGTGGTGAAAACAGATATACCGTCTTGTTCCTGTTCTTAGGGAAAAGAACAGTTTTAGTTTTTGGCCATTAAGTACGATGTTGGTTGTAGGTTTGCAATATATGGCCTTTATTATGTTGAGGTATAATCCTCTATTCCCACTTTGCTGAGAGTTTTTATAAAAAATGCGTGTTGAATTTTGTTGAATGCTTTTTCTGCATCTATTGATATGATCATGTAATTTTTGTCTTTCAATTTGTTTATGTGATATATCGTGTTTATTGATTTGCTAATATTGTACCAGCCTTACATGCCTGGAATGAATCCCACTTGGTCATGGTGATCTTTTTATTACATTGTTGGATCCAATTTGCTAATATTTTGTTGAGGATTTTAGCATCTATGTTCATCAGGGATATTGGCCTGTAATTCTCTTTCTTTATAATGTCTTTATCTGGTTTTTGAATTATGATGCTGAGCTCATAAAAAGAGCTTGTAAAGGTTCCTTCCTCTTGGATTTTTTGGAATATTTTGAGGAGTATAGGTGTTCTTTAATTGTTTGATAAAACTCCCCTGTGAAGCCATCTGGACCAGGGTTTTTGTTTACTGGGAGTTTTTATTTATTTACTAGTAATCCAGTGCATGAAATTCATGCACATTAAAAGGAGATTAATTAGAGGAAATAATTTAATATTGCTATTTGCCCTTTCTCTATAATAAAAGTATCAGAGATAAAAGAAAATTAGTAAAATGTATATGAAAACATTCCTCCTATCAGAGTCTGGGGCTCACCACAGGACCCAGAGTCAAGTCCCCGCTCACACACATGCACCTCAAAATAGGGTGAGACTCAGACCCAGCCACCCCCCACTCATTGGGCTAGATCCAGATCTGGCCAGTCCCATCCTGGTCAAGCCCTGCCAGGCAGGGGGCATAGCCTCAGGTTCCCTGGCCCAGCACCAGGATTAGGAGCATGGCCTGAGGTCCCCAGCCCAGACTGGGGTGGGATGTGTGTGCCTTGAGGTCCTCTATTAAGCACTGCCAGGTGGCAGACATGGCCTGAGATCCCCTGTCAAGCCCTGCTGGGTGGGGGGCATGGCCTGAGTTCCCCCATCAAGCCTTACCAGGGGTGCAGCCTCAGGTCTCCCATCCAGCCCTGCTGGGTGGAGGTCATGTCCTGAGGTCCCCGACCTAGCGCTGGGGTGTGGAGAGCAGCCTGAGGTCCCCTAGCCCAGCACCAGGACGGGAAGTGTACCTTGAGGTCCCCCATCAAGCCCCACCATTCATGGGCCATGTCCTTTGGCTAGACTCATCAAGAAACAAAGAGAGAGGACCCAAATAATTAAAATCAGAAACAAAAGCAGCCTAATCCCACGGAGAGTGGACCTCAGCTGCAGTTGGACATACTTAGGGCAGCTGAGGAGGCTGGAGAGGTTTCCACCACCAACACTGTGCTCACAGCCATAAGCCTGGCTTGTAGCTGAGCCAAGCTCCCCTCTGTGGGAGCGCACTGACCAACAGGAGGCAGCTCCTACATTGAGTGTCTGCCCCCTGGTGGTCAGTGCACATCATAGCTACTGGTTGTTCCACCATTAGGGTCAATTTACATATTACCCTTTTATTATATAGGGTAGGACTAGAGGCCTGGTGCATGAAATTCATGCATTGGGCCGGAACTGGTTTGGCTCAGTGGATAGAGCGTCGGCCTGCGGACTGAAAGGTCCCAGGTTGGATTCTGGTCAAGGGCATGTACCTTGGTGGCGGGCACATCTCCAGTGTGGGGCGTGCAGGAGGCAGCTGATCAATGTCTCTCTCTCATCGATATTTCTAGCTCTGTCTCTCTCCCTTCCTCTCTGTAAAAAATCAATAAAATATATTTTAAAAAAGAAAAAAAAAGAAATTAATGCATTGGAGGAGAGGTGTCCCTCAGCCCAGCCTGCACCCTCTCCATTCCAGGACCCCCCGGGGGATGTCTGACTGCCTCTCACAGTCTGGGTCTGCTGGCTCCTAATTGCTTGCCTGCCTGCCTGCCTGATTGCCCCTAACCACCTCTGCCTGCCTGCCTGGTTGCCCCTAAATGCTTCCCTACCAGCCTGATCGCCCCTAACTACTCCCCTGCTGGCCTGATCACCCCTAACTGCCTCACCCTGCACCCAGGATCCAGGATTCCCTCCCTCTGGCTGGCTACAGGCACCCAGGACCTGGGCCGGCTGCAGCCACAGGGGACTGTGGGTAGGTGGCTTTGCTTGGGCCATAGCCGCAGGTGCTTGGAACCACGGGGTGGGTGACTTGTCCCTGGGACCATAGGAACTACGGGGTGTGTGGATTGTCCCTCTCTTGGGCTGCAGGTGCAGGCTTAGCCATTGGCGTCTGGGATCACAGGATGGTTGGCCTGTCTCTCTCCTAGGCCGCAGCCTGGCTGCTCCCCATTCCTCTCTCGTGAGCTCATTTGTACCTGGCTGGTCCCCATTTCTCTGTCCCTAATGTTGAGTGTCTAAGCTGTTACGGTGTGATGGCGTGAATGCATGATAATCATTTGCATATTAACTCTTTATTATATAGGATTGTTGACTATATTCCCTTTGCTGTGGTACAGACATTTTGGGAAATAGGCAGTTTCCTATAAATTTAAATATACTATAAGACTTAGCAGTTCCACACCCAAAAGAAATGAAAAGTTATGTTCTCACAAACAAAGAAACAAACAAACAAAAACCATGTACATGAACATTAATAATGGCTCTGATAACCTGACTATACTGTCAGAATGATTGACTCTAATTACAGGAAGTTTTTTATTTCATTTTTTATCTCATTGTAACCCATTCATTGTTTAATAATATGCTAGTTCACCTCCATGTGTTTCAATGTTTTAGAGTTATTTTACTGTATTTGATTTATAATTTCATTTCATTATGATCTGAGAAGGTTCTTGTTATGATTTCAATCATCTTGAGTTTGTTGAAACTTGTTTTGTGTCCACAATGTGCAGTACCACAAACAGACACCAGGGGGAGGAAGAACCATGAAAAAGAAACCTGAAAAAGAAAGTGGCAACCTAATGAGGAAAATAGCCTCACAAGCTGTGAGAAGTCACATCTACCAAAAAAGTTTAGTGAGGTCCGCAGAATCTCCAGCCAGCTGATTATTATTATTATTATTATTATTATTACTTTAATAAATGTTGTTTTTATTTATTTATTTTTAAAATACATTTTATTGATTTTTTTATAGAGAGGAAAGGAGAGGGAGAGAGAGTTAGAAACATTGATGATAGAGAAACATTGGTCAGCTGCCTTCTGCTCACCCCCCACCGGGGATGTGCCCATAACCAAGGTACATGCCCTTGACTGGAATCGAATCTGAGACCCTTCAGTTTGCAGGCTGACACTGTCCACTGAGCCAAACTGCTTAGGGCCAGCCAGCTGATTATTAAAGGTCTTCCCCTGCCTCAAGCCAGTGTATTAAAAAATCAGAAAAATGGTGTCTGAACAAAATGAGAATGTCAATAAAGAGAAGCTATAGAGAAAGAACCAACTGAAATCATGGAGTTGAAGAATACAATCACTGAAATGAAAAATTTATTAGAGAGGTTCAACAGCACATTTGATCAAACAGAATAATTGAAAACTCTAAGACAGATTATTTTATGTTATTGAGTCAAAGAAACAAAACAAATAAATAAGAAGAATTAAGAAGAGTGAAAAAAGCCCAAGATACTTATAGAATACCATAAAACAGACCAACACAGGCATACCTTGGAGATATTGTGGGTTTGGTTCCAGACCACAACAATAATGTGAATATTGCAATAAAGTGAGTCATAATATTTTTTGCTGGTGGAGTGTCTTGCATTTAATTTGTAAAAGAAAAGCAATATATGTGAAGGCAATGAAGCAAGTGCAATAAAGCAAAGAATGTCTATATATGCATTATGGAAGTTCCAGAAGAACAAAAAAATGAGAAAAGGAAAGAGAATTTATTTAAAGAAATCATGGCCAAAACACTTCCCAAACTACCCATGAATCTAAAATTATCCCAAAGTAAAAAATTAAAAAGAGAAAGACACAGACTTTCTGAAATAAATGGTGTTTGGGAAATTGGTTACCTATTCAGAAGAAAATAAAATGGGATCCCTATCTTACAATGTAACAACAGTCTATTCCTAGAGTATTAAAACCATAATACAAATAGAAAAGTATTAGAAAACACAACATGGAAGATTATCTTTCTGACTGCAAGGTAGGAAAATATTTTTTAACTTGGTCCAAAAAAGAACAGACCGAAAGGAAGAAAATTAATATGTCTTTAAAGCTAGAGAAGGCCTAACAGTGGTTCTCAATGTTGGCTGCATCTTAAATTACTTGGAGAGCTTTGAAAAATCCTGATGCCTAGGCTGCACCCAGATGGATTACAGCAGAATCTCGGAAGAAGGATGAAAAGCCCTCTCAGTAGTTTAAAAATATCATAAAAGAGCTTACGAATCCACTCAACTTCTGTGAGAGAAGTTTCCTTACTTGCACCCTAGGTAAGGCTGAAATGCTGATCAGATGAATTGCAGAAGGGTGTAATTTGAACCCAGGAGAAGGATATGGACTAGAAGTCCCCTGTTGTTATGGTGACTATAACAAGGGCTCACTGTATCTACCCGTGGCTCAGGTAGACTCACCTGGAAGCCTGCAAAGTTCGGGTGCTGCTCCCCAGTGTCAAATCTCTGACTGATAATGACCTTATTGGCTGATAACTTGTCAACCCAATAGCCTCAACTTTCTGAAGATGTCAACCTCAGCCTTCCTGAGCAGGTAACTATGAATTGTTGAGCCAGTCACCTCAACGTGGCCGCCCTGGATGGTAACTCTATCCTGGCTGTGAATTGACCCAGTAATCTGAACTCCCTGCAGACGCTAGAACTTCTTTCTCAGTGAGTTAAGGGCTTCTTTAAACCTAGAACGGCTTAGAATTAAATATAGTGATGATAAGGAAATCAAACCTATCCTATTAATAGTGTGCGTGTGGTACTTAAAGTGTACTTTTGAAATAACATGATATATTGAAGAATTTGGTAGATTAGCCTAATTTGATAGGTTAGACTTATGAGGTGTAAGAAAACTTAATTAAGTTTTTAAATAGTATTGGCAAGTTTGACAAGTAGATCTGCTAGATTGATATGTCTTATATATATAACAAATTTTTGTTAAGTACTTGGAAAGGATTTGCTCATTAGGGATGAAAGTTGATTGATCAGGCATATGAAGGATGTAAAATAAAAAGAGAATGTATGAACATTTTTACAAATTCAGTTTAAAATGCTTAATAAAATTATATTTTATAAGTTTAAAAGTGGGATTAATTGTTTAACAGAGATTAGAGTTAATTATTTAACAGAGTTTAGGTTGTTCTACCTGAATTACTACCTGAAGTATTACTACAATAAAATATCCCCTTATACCTAATTATTATTTTTATATAAATATAAACAATTTAGAAATAGAATAGTATACTTGAAATTGAACTTATAAGACTTAAATAAAACCAATGTTTTGAGTGTGTAGATGAAAAATTTAATATTAATTTAAAGCCCAAGATGCTGTGAATTGTCTTTAAAAAATATATATGTATATATATAATTTTTGTATTGGTTTTAAGGAGGGAGAAGGAGAGAGAGATAGAAACATCAATGATGAGAGAGAATCATTGATCCGCTGCTCCTGCACTCCTGCACATCCCCTACTGGGGATTGAGTTCACAACTCAGGCATATGCCCTTGACCGGAATCAAACTTGGGACCCTTCAGTCTGCAGGCAGAAGTTCTATCCACTAAGCCAAACTGGTTAATATATAAATAGTGTTTTGTGCTCACAAATCTCCCAGATAAGGAAAAAAAAATCACATGGACACTATCATTACCTGCATCTAACAGATGAAGAAACTGAAGCTCAGAGAGGTTAAGAAACTAGCAATCAACTCCTGTGTCTGGCTCTGAAGCCTGTGCTCTTAGCTGGTGTGCATGTGGCCCCCCTGCTGGATCAATCCCCTGAAAAGTCAAGACTTCAGAGCAATCAAATAAAAATGCTTTGAAATGACTTACTCAATGGAAGCCAATATGTGTAATAAGTTGATTTTATAGCTAAGCAGTCCATCTCAGCTCAAGGAAAGATACTTTATTGGTGCATATAATGGAAAAGTCTGGCTGCAGACAGGTTGTTAGACTCAAACCCTTCTTCTCTCTGTCCATCTGTCCTTATTGGTTCCACTCAAGACAGACTGTCTTTTCCCTGTGATGCAAGATGACCACAGCTATCTCTCTGGGCTCAAGTACAGCTAAAAATGTGGCTGCCTCTCTCCCAACCGTTCTCACAAAAGCAATGAATCTCATTGACTCTAATTACCTTATGGGGGTATTCTGTAACTGGAGGAATGTGATATTTTTTGTTTTGTTTTGTGTATTTATTTATTTATTATTTTAAAATATATTTTATTGAGTTTTTACAGAGAGGAAGGGAGACGGATAAAGAGTTAGAAACATGAGAGGGAAACATCAGGGATGTGCCCTTAACAAGGTACATGCCCTTGCCCAGAATCGAACCTGGGACCCTTCATTCCACAGGCTGATGCTCTATCCACTGAGCCAAACCGGTCAGGGCAAATGTGATTTTTTAACTGCCCCTGCCTGGGGTCACAGGATGATCCCTAGAGTTCAAGGTGAAGTCAACTCCACCACAAACATACGGGCTGAGAATAGGGAAGGAGCCGTACTCCTTGAGAAACTTGATTGGATCACAGGCCACAAAACCAGTTGTCTCCTGTAGTGGGAAAATGTGCCTCTCCCGCTTGAAGTTCTTGGGAGTACCTCACTGTATCACTCCCATTTACTGCTGACATTCTCCTCTACTCTGCCAAACATCACAATATAATTTAATTGTGTAGCCTTTGTTCTTCCCATTTTGAGAGCAAAGATATTTGTCTTGCCTTTCTCTGTGTTCCCTTACTTCATTCAAGTCTGTTCAACGATCACTGTCTTAGGAAGGCCTTCAAATGATCTTATCTAAAACTGGCTCACCACCCAAACCTGCCCCCACAAACCATCATCCTCTATCTTTAGTTTCCCCTTTTTTCCTCATAACACAAACTACGATCTGTTACTTTATTAGACATCTGCTGATCGCTTGTTGAGTTTTCCCCACCAGAACGTCAGCTCCATGCAGGCAAATCTTCGTTTACTGCTGTATCCCCAGCACTGAAAAGACCAGAGCTCACCGGCAGAAAACAGCTTGTGCTGGGAAACCTGCACCAGGTGGGTTAGGAGATGCCAACTATCAGAGCCAGATGAACCTGCGAATGGAAGACCCTTATATTAAAAAAAAAAGAAAGGAAAAGAAAACAAGCCTGGCAGGCGTGGCTCCGTGGTTGAGTGCCGACCTATGAACCAGGAGGTCACAGTTCAATCCCTGGTCAGGGCACATGCAGGAGGGGGCATGCAGGAGGCAGCTGGTCAATGATTCTCTCTCATCATTGATGTTTCTATGTGTCTCCCTTTCTCTTCCTCTCTGAAATCAATTAAAAATATATCTATAATAATAAAGATGTAATATGCTAATTAGACCAGACAGCCAAATGACCTTCGAATGTTCTTCCTGACAACCTTCCAGGGGTTGTGAGGGCTGAGGCAAGTCGTTGAGGCCGGGAGGGCCAAGCCCCTTGCACAGAATTCATGCATCAGGCCTCGGATATATATAAAGAAGGAAATGGAAGACCCCTCTTTGCCTTCTGTCTGGTAGATTACATGAGACAAGTAATTATTATATTAGCCAGAGACAAGGCAAGAGAGGAAGAAGAGCAAAACATACAAAACAAGACCTAAGTTAAAGAAAAAAGAAGAGCCTAGGTAGATAGCAATGCAGATAGATTTCCTTTTGGAAATCCACCTACAGGCAGTCCTCGGGTTACATTGGACTCTACGTATGTCATTTCGTGGTTACGTCCCATCTCCCATTTATTTGTATATAAAAAAAGTTCCATCATTTCGATGTATATACATATGTGCTTTATGTTTTTTATTATTTATGTACCACAAGTAAAGGTCAGGAATTGTTATCTTTCTTTAAAATTTTTTTTTAACTGTTTCACTTCATTGCTGCTGTGTATGTGCTCATGTAGTTGGGTTCTGACTTACAGCGAAAATCATGTTATGTCGTTGTAGGAACGGGTCTCTGGTGTAACTTGAGGACCTACTGTATTTCTATTTTGGGAATCCCACTAAATTTTAAAAGAGGGCATACGTGATTTTTGATGTAGTTTTATTTTGTTATTTTGGGGAAAAACTCTAAAAGAACTTTAAAAATATGATTCTAGAAAAGATAACAAGGGATGAGTTAGGTAATCACAGAACTTTCCAGCCCTGGGGCCTTAGGTGTTTCTGAAATGACACTGAAACTCGTACTTCTACCTGCTAGTGCCGCCTGGAGAATTAAAGCCTTTGGATATCTCTCTCAGCAAGGATAGCTGGTGTGTAATTTTGCAACAGATATACAGTAACTTGTATCTGCTTTTATTTACATATAGTAGGGCAAAGAGAAGATAAGATGCAATAACTCAAAGACAAGTTTGAATAGATCCCTTTCATGGAATACAACCTGTACTTATTTTATGCAAAATATAAGTGTATAAGCAAGGAATAACAGATATTGAGACATCTACTAGCTATTAAACCAGTTTATTACATAAGCAGGCACAATAGATAAGATTCCCATTTTCTAGATGAGCAAGTTGGAGCTTTATATTCATTTAACCTAAACAAGCTCATCGGGAAAGATGACAAAGATATATGTATTGTTGAATTAATAAGCTTTTTTTTCTTTTTGGTCAGGAAAGTTAAAAGAAAAAAATAAGAAAATGAAAGTGATCCCTGGGAATTCACAAAAATCTTGGGTAAGAGAACTAGGTTTTCTTAAAGGGGGAAGGGAGAATATAGGGTAACTCCAATTAATACCTGCATTACAAATACATTATCTTATTTCATCTTAATATCACAACACAGCTGAGGAAATTGAAGATCAGAAAGGTGAAGTGACTTACCCAAGGTTATTCAACTAAGGGGCAGAGTAGGAATCTGAAATCAGCTCTATCTGACTCTGGAAACCATGTTCTTTCCAAGATACCACAGAGCTTAGGAGAAAGCTTGGCAAAGAATGGATGTTCTGGTAAGTAACAGTTGAAGGAATGAACAAGTGTTTCATAGAGAACATGACAGTAAATTGGTCTTTTTGAGAGACCAAAGGCAGACCAGGAGAAAGAAGAGCTTGAACAACAAGTTTTAGAATCAGATGATTAGGAACATCCAGGGAACACTGAGTAATCAGCGTGGCTGGATCTTGGGATGTTGAAGGAATGTATTAGAAGCTAAGGTCTCCAAAGATCAGAATGTGAAAGATCTTGTCTGCTAGATTAAGGAATTTGGGTTTCACCAAGAGACATTGGGGAGCATTAAGCGGCAGAGTAATATGGTCAGACACTGACTTCAGAAAGTCATTGTGGGGTACAGGGTTGCCAAATAGATTTCTTGTAAAAGAAGGGTGATCTCCAAAGCAATCTGTTTTCTCTGAATCCCTGAGAGGTAGAGGTTAAAACCAGCCCTAACTTAGTTGCTCACCCAACAGCCACTAGTAGGCAGCAGTGTCCCAAGAAACCGGTGAGCCTGAGCTCCAAGCAGCAGCTTCCCCAGCCAATTCCTGGGACCATGCTAGGATTTGATCACCTGGTGGGCAATAGGAGGAGGTGGAAGGGCAATCTGTGTGGAGGGAACCCCCAAGGCCCATAAGAGAAGGAATTCTGGCATATGGAGGTAAGAGGACAGAGTGACCAATGGCTGGGGGATGGGTGGGGTGGGGTCGGCAGTAGTGGGGAGAGATGAGGCTACAGCTGAGCTAGAAATTGGTCATGATCGGCCTTGAATTTCCAGGTTAAGGAAACTGGACATTATCCGAAGGGAACTGGGGACCCAGGGAAACATTTTAAGAAGGAGAGGCATGACTACATTTGCATGGTAGAAGGATGACCAAGCCTGCAGTATGGCGAACGAGGGAGAAGAGACAGGAGCAGAACAGTGAGGAGGTGCTTCCGTGATTTTGGAAGAGGTGATAAGAGGTCCGTCCACACTAGGGCCAGCAATTGCAATGGACAAGAAGGGTTAAGATTTCTAGGAGGCTTAAAAAGTTAAGTGTTGTTCTGATGGAGGAGAACTAATATTGCTTCCCTGGCACACATTCTCAATGGGATTTTCTGCCTAAAACCGCACTGGAAAAAACTCAAATGGTGGAACTTCATGGAGTGCAAATTCTAGTTCACCCATCAGTCCTGACCGGAGTCTGTGGTGGGAACTGGGGACAAAGGAATGACTTCGCAGTGGCCTCCCCAGGCTGGTGGAAGGACAGTGTGGAGAGAGGGCTTTGATGGGAGAAGTACAGGATGCTATGGGGTCCATCGGGGAAACTGATCCGTAAGGTTTCCAGGGAGAGAAGAGTTCTGAGCCCAGAATAGCAGATAAAGGATCTCACCGAGCGGTCCATGAACTTAACTAAGCACCGGACAAGAAAGGGGGCTGCTCCTTGACCCAACTACCCCTTTGTCAGAGACCGTAGGCATCAACGAAGGCGCAACAGGCATCCCAGGGAGCTGCTCCCCCAGGAAGGATGCTGGCGCTGAAACAGCAGCGGCCCGGAGCAACTGCACCTCCCCGGAGCCCGGCGCGCAGCATCCCGGAGGCCCAGGGCGCCCGGCCCGGCGCAGCCAGGCGGGGATGGGCGGGGCCTGGGGTCCGCCCCTCCTGCGGGCTAACGGGGTGGGTGTGCGACCTCTGAGTGGGGCCTGGACCACGGCTGTTAGGTCTGTTAGGACGAGGGTCCCGGCGCCCCAGCCCGCGGCTCCTGGGAAAGGTGTCCAGGGCCCGAAGCCGCGCCTCCCGAGCCTTGTGGGCGCGGCGGGTGGCCCGGCCCCCGGCGCCTGCGCACCCAGGGAAAAGGCCGGCGCCCCGCGCACTGGGGCAAACCCAGGGAGGGAGGGAGGGAGGCTGGGGGGTGGGCGGGGCGGGGGTGCGGCCGGGCTCTGCCCAGCCTCCGGGTCTCCCGGGGCGTGGGCGCCTAGGAGCCTCCGGTCCCGATCGCCATCTGCTTTGCATCCGTCAGCTGCTGCCCCCCGCGCGCCCCTCGCGCCCCACGTGTTTTTCCGTCCTCTGCTAACCGCTGCCAGTGCCGCCTTAGGATCTTATGACTCAACTACAGGCCCCCGTGCACGAATACACGCAAGGGTAGGCCTGCCTTCCCCTGGCTGCAGGCACCGGATTCCCGCTGGCACCGGGGACCCGGGCTTTCCTCGCAGCCCCGGCCTGGTTCAGAAGGTCACCTGGAAGGATGTGCAGTCTAATCAGCATATTGCGCTTTTATTATGATAAGAGAGCACCCCTGGCTTGCCTCTGCATGGTCCTCTGGGGGCCACCCAGTGAAGGTGACGGAGATAACTCCTTTCAGCGGGGGGTGGGGTGGGGGAGGGCAAATGATAGGGCTTCCCAGCCCTACTTAATTCCTCAGGTTGTCTGTACCTAACACACACCTCATAGGCATTCCCAATTACCGCGTACCCGCTTTCCCTTCTTCACAGCCCCTCTTCGGGCCAAGATTGTACAGTTTTGCCTGTGTGCAGTTAGGAAGGCTTCAACAGGAAATTCCTCCCAGATTCTGTCAGCTGAGCCTCTAGGGACACATATCCTTGGTGCTTTATTTCATCAGTTATTTGAATGCTTGGGGCTTGCCAAGCCCTGCATCTGTAGGTCCAGATGAACCAAAGAGACTTCCCATTTACTTGAAACTAGTGGGAAAAATTAGGGTTCGTGATAAGGGTGGAAGGGGATGGTCCCATAGGAAAGGAACAGAAGAATGCTTTGGAAATGGGCGGAGGGGCAGCGGGGAGAGAATCACGTCTTTAGAAAGGATATAAACTGGAACTAGAGGGGGTATTTCCAAATGAAATTGAGGGAAGAAGGCAGCTTAACAGCTCACTGGCCATGCAGTGAACATGATTCACTTTGTTTGTGTGTATGTGTGTGTGTGTGTGTGTGTGTTGGGGGGAAGGGGTATAAGGAGGTAAGGGTTATGCAGTTTAATTGTTAAAAGCAGGGTGTTTAGCATATTTTCCCTGAGACTTCAGGCACATAACCTCTTTGAGCCTGACAAATGTTGATATAGTACCTACCTCACATTTAAGATAACGCATATCAAGGCCCAAACATCAAGATTCGCACATTGCTACCATGTTTTTTGCATATCAGCTAGCATATATGAAGGAAAATGGGGATGCTACGAATGTCAAGATATTTAAATTTCCTCTGAGTAATAGAGATCAGCTTCTTGAACATAGAGGGTGTTGTTGATCACAGGTGCTTCAAAGAGTCAAAAAGTCTAAACCAAGTGTAGCTGTTGCAACTGCTTGTTTCTCTCCCACTCCCACACAAATCTCCCTACCCTTAACCCACAAGCATTTCAAAACCATGTTTCTAAAAACCAGCCATTTATATCTGTTTAGGTAAAGTTACAGAGGAAGTATGGTGGTGTATTTACAAGTTGGTTTGTCCAGATATACTATAACTTAGTGTCTGTATTTAATATTGACAACCAAAAAAATATATAAATATTTCTATCTATACACAGCAGGGCAGGAGCATCCACGTGTTCTTGAGTAGTGAGTTCTCAGTCTCCCACGGCCCTCCTCTCATGGTGATCGTCTGGCCTTCAGTGCAAAGGAGACTAGAGTCTGGCAGCCCAGTCTGGCCCTTCCCCTCTTTTCCCTCCACTCCAGTGCTCCCAACTGGTCTCAGGCAAGGAAAAATTAATGAGTGGTTGGGTAGGAAGAGATGGGAATGGGCAAATCCTAACGGAGCCTGACCCCTAGGGTGGGGAGATTCAGGGCCACAGAAGCGAGTGGCCATGGCCACCTTTAGGGGTAGGAGCCTTGTAGTTCATAGTTCGATTAGTGTGTCCTTGGTCATAGGTCCAGCCCTACAAATTAGCTTGGTGAAGAAGGCAAGTGTGTCTAGGCAGGACTTGGTCCCCACCCTCAGGTACTGAGCCACTCAGGGTGGAGCCTGAAATGTGGGTACAGGAGACTCTGGCTGATACAAAAATAATAATAAAATCAGTAATAAAAAAAAAATTATAAAATCTGTTGCTGGTCTGAATAGATCTGAGCAACAGTCTTGCTTTTGTTAAAACCCTGGAGGCGTTAAAAGTCCTGAATATTCTTCTGGACATCATTGCTGGCTGAAGAAAGGAGCCCAGGCCCAGCTCTGCTGAGATCTATCAAAGTGGAAGTTGTGTCCAGCTGCTTGTGCTCTGAGAGATCCTTGGGGCTGCTGGGAACAAGCTGGGCTGGCGGTGTGGGATTCCTCCCTCACACCTGGGAATCGGCTCCCAGGGGGTGGAACAGCTCCTCAGGTGTCTTGTCGCTTTGGCTGGCTCCCCCCTGCCGGAAACCGGAGGCAATCTCATCGAAGGTCTTGCCTTTGGTCTCAGGAACTTTGAAGTAGGTGAAGATGAAGAAGAGAATCAGGAGCACCGTGAAGATGATGAAGACGTAGGGACCACACAGTTGCTGAAAGACACAGACATACCTGGCTGGAGTCTTGACTCTCTTTACATTCTAGCTGTAGGACCTTGAATAAGTCACTTTACTCTTAGGCCTCTGATCTGAGAAAGGGAGCACCCACCTACAACCCAGGAGTGCTGGGGTGATTAAATGAGTCTGCCTGCCTACAGCGGGCACGAAAGAGGCTCCAGGGAACAGGTTCCCATTGCAGAGCAGAATGGGGACAATTAATTCAAAGCCAAGGAGAGAACCCTGGGGTTGAAGTCAGGGTTCTTAGCTGTGTAACCTGGGCTGCTGAGTCTCATTCCAATGGGAACAGCTGGGAGAGCACTTGGCAGGTGAGGAATGGTGTGCAGAGATAATGAGGGTTCTCACCTCCACATACTGGAAGCACATGCCCACGATGAAATTTGAGGTCCAGTTGGAGAAACCAGCAACAGCGAAGGCAGCCGGACGAGGACCCTGGCTGAAGAGTTCGGCTACAATGAACCATGGGATGGGGCCAGGACCAACTTCAAAGAAGGCGACAAAGCCAAAGATGGCCACGATACTCAGGTAGGACATCTGGGGCACTTGCTCCTGTCGAGGACAAGAGAGAGAGGAGGAAAGTTAGATTGGAGCCTCGGGAGACAAAGTGTAGAGGCGGGCTGGGCTGGACAGCGGGAGGCCTGGGGCTGATCCTAGATTGCAGAGTGAGTTAAGTACCCTGCCTCGGGGCTCAGTTTCCTCATCGGAACAAAATGATTTACGCCCTGCATGGTGGTTGTGAGCTCATCTATCCTCTGGGAACGGTCATGGTTGTGCATGCAGGAGTGCTAAGAAGAGATCTCTGTGGTCTTGCTTTGGGTGCAAGCCAGTCTGCTTGTGGCAGGAGGGTGTGGAAGAACATTTCTGTAGTGGGTGTTAGAAGCCTTGCAAGGCACCCAGCTCAAGGCCTCAGACATGTGGTTCTATCTGTAATCATTGCCACCTCGAGGAGGCCACAGAAGAGGTTATGGGTTTTGGCTCAGAACCCAGATCTGCCGCTCATCGCTGTGTGCCGGACCTCTTAGGAATCATAGGACTTTCTAAGTCTTGGTTCAGCTGTAAAACTGGCGTCCTGGCGCTTTCCCCGTGCAGAGGTTGGAAAAATGAGTGTTTGAGTAGGTGAAATGCCTGGCAAGGTTATCCCAGAGGTTCATTCAAGGGCTTGCGGCCAGCAGACCTGAGGTCAGTGCCTGCTTTGTCCTTCATCTGCTGCATTACTAACCTCACTGGAACGAGGTTTCCTCACCTGTAAAATGGGACTGACTACTGCCTGAACTACACTGAGCTGTGAGAACTGAGTGAGATCAGGCATGTGTCTACATCTCTGGTGAGGAAGGCAATACCTTCTAGGACTGTTCTAAAGATGAAGTGAGGCTACAGATGAAGACACTTAAAGGGAGAGGGAACTTGGGGTCTGTGGCTGGAGTGCTGTGGTGAGACAGCTCCGTGCGGGGAGGAGCCAGCTCAGGGCAGAATATGAGTGGGTCGAGTGCAGAATTAGGGAGATCAGCAACCCTAGCCTCTGGTGCCAATGGCCAGGCTGGGGCTGAGGTAGGCACTTTGGGATCAGAAGCCCCTGTGAGCTCTGTACCCACCCCTGCCAACTCCCCCCCGCAGAGTGGCAACTCACTAGTAATGCCAGCGCGATGGTCATGAGCACGGCACAGCCCGCCATGCCAGCCAGGCCAACGAGGTGCAGCGTCCGCCGGCCAGCTCGTTCCACCACAAACAGCTGTGGACAGAGAGAGTGTCAGTCCACCCCAGCCCCCACCACGTGGTGCCACTCTGAACCCCCCACCCAGAGGTTCGCCCCCAGAGTGGGAAAGCCACGTGGCACTGCAGAGACCACGGGGAGATGGTATCACCTCCTCCCGGGGCCTCGGCTTGGGGGCCACCCAGGGAGTGAGGGCAGGGAGGCCGGTGCTGAACCCCGACAGCAGCCAGGGGCCTGCGAGCTGGCCCTGGAGAGCCAGGTCGCTGAGCACGCCGACTGTGACCTCGGGCAAGCATCCCTTTCCTCGCAGCAGCAGGGTCATCAGCTGTTTGATATGAGTAATGAGCTTGACGAGTTGAGGACGAAATGACAAAGCACTCAGGGAGCACATGACACATGCCTGGCTCGCAGCAAACGCTGCCACTCAGTCATGAGGCCTAGAAGCACTAAGCTGGACCCTGGCTGCTGACCGGTGGCGGGCAAGGATGGGCACAGACTCACCGACACGACCGTGAAGGCTGTGTTGACGATGCCGGTGCCGATGGTGGCATACACAGGCTGCTGCACACCCGCTTTCTCGAAGATGCTTGTGGAATAATAGAAAACCTAGGGACAGAGAAGTCATTGGGGCCGGGCTGGGCGCTGTGGCCTTTCCCGTCTCTGGCCTGGTGGGTACAGGACACTGGGTGAGTACAGGATGAAGGGGCTGCTGCACCCGTATGGTGACAAGGAAAGCCCCAGGGGCTGGTTTGTTAGTTGAAGTTTGGGCTCCGTCCACAGCATGTACTTGATCACAGGGCTTGGCTGGGCCCAGAGGAAGGTGGGTGTGGGGCACTCACAGCGTTGATGCCCGACAGCTGCTGGGACAGCTGCAGCACCACGGCGATGAGGATGGGCTGGCGGTAGAGGGCCGAGCGGAACAGCTCCGGGATGGTGACCTTCTTCTCCCGCATCATCTGCCGACTCTCCTCCTTCATCTCCTGCAGGTCTCGGGTCACGTCGGCCATTCCGCGCAGCTTCTTCAGCACTGGCGGGAGCGGAGGGGAGGCGGGGGTGGCTCAGAGCAGGAAGAAGGCCAGGGCGGGGGGTGGGAAGGAGGGCAGGGGCCCTGCCCTTACCGTTCTTGGCTCTGTTCTCCTCATTGCGGTTGATGAGCAGGAAGCGGGGGCTCTCGGGGCAGAAGGGCAGCATAATGCATTGT